>VYZV01013982.1:132012-167292 GCA_013401275.1 Pandion haliaetus | reverse complement strand
GTTCTGGTTAAATTCCAAGAATGTACTTAGAGCTTGATTTAAAGAAGCTAGTATTTACCTATGTTACAGACATGAACTTCAAGGCATTAGTGGTTGGTGGTTTTTTTTGGCAAACTGTTCTGAACTTTGATGAAGAGGTCATATATGATAAATTATAAATTATAGTACTAGCTTTCTCTTTTTCTTAATTAAACAGTGGCTATCATTTTAGTACTTATATGATAGGCAGAATATGATCCTAATACAAAATTTAATATAGTAGGTGACAGTTACACATGTATACTCCTCAAAATTCAGTCAAAGTTTGTGGTTTGGATTTAAAGTAGCTAAGGTCAAAGATCCCTGTTGCATGAGAAGCTTACTCAGAAAACAGGGTTTATTCAGTTTTGCAGCTAATGGGAAGAAAATATGTGGGGGAAGGTCAGCTCTGAAAATTAAATCCATTTCATTTCACATTCTCACCTGGAAAGCAGTTAAAGTTCTTTGGCTGTTACCGGTCAATGAATGATGAACCCCTTCCTGGGGCAGGGAAGCATCGTCTCTTCTAAGCAATGACTTGATTTCTGTGAGTCCATAAATAGTCACAGTCAATATGCTGAGGGAAATTTCAAACACTTGTGTTGGAAATTCTGAAATTTTCTTTCAAATATGGATGAAAATTTGAAAACATTTAAATACTCCAGAAATCAATATGCATTATTTGGGTTATATGAACTAACTCAAAGCAGATAGTTCTAATCGATGTGATTAGAAGATGTTTGTCTCCTCTGCTGCCTTAATCTATGGGTGTGTAGGTTGTGGTTCTCATGCCTCAAGTCTTCGTTACAGGCCTTGTACCCTTGCTGGTCACCAGCTCCCGTAATCACCTATAGTGAAATTAGCTCTGTGAGGAACTGCAGAGCTTGATTAGCCCACAGAAGAAAATAGAGGCTCTTATCATGATTGCCACAAAGTGCACTGGTGGTGAAATACATTTTAATATCTTATGGAAGTGATCCAAAACAAAACATCCAGGTCAGAAAACACACTATTCCAGTGAGGGATGGGATTTCTTAAAATTAAACACTTCATTTTAATTTTCTAAGTGACTAATAAGAGTTTGCAAGAGAGACCAAAATGTTTCGCAGAAAGCTTCATTCTCCTGTTGCTAGTATTTTTCATTGAAAAATAATTTTTGGCAGAAAATCCCCAGCCAATTACATCATAGACTAGCCCTGCATGAGAAATTAAACTTGGCCTACGAAAAGGCATCCCAAGGAAAATCGATGCACTGCTGGGCTTGTGTGCATCTCCTTCCCTCCAGCTCCACTTAAAGATAAGGAATTCCCTACTGCAAAGCCCTCTAACTCCCCCAGCTTCTGGTATTCAGATACAAATCCTTCAGTCTCAGCCCACTCTGGTGCCCTCCAGGCCTGTGTCCTGTGAGAACCTGTCAGGGAACCATGTCTGCATGTGAGTTGTCCCTCTTGTGCAGGTACTTATCAGTATCTGGAGAGAGATGTGAAATTTTCAAATTAAAAGTGCACCGGTACAGTAGTGTATAATAATGATTTGCAAGCCAGTCAGGATGTTCTATTTCATACATGGCTGAAGGCACATTATAAATCTTTGTTGTGATCACCATTTCTACTTCACATTTCCTTTTATAGAGAGGTGAAAGGTGCAAAAGGATTGGGTGCTTAACTGACTGAATCTTTGAAATGGATTTTATACTCTGTCATTTCAGAGAGACTATAGACATCATAATTTTAAATTGTCCCTTTTCTTATATATTTTCTCTCCCTTGCTCTGCTGCTGTGGGTGTTTTACCATTTACTGGTACCCTAGATTTCATGTTCTTGTACTCAGAAAAAGTGGTCTATAAAATTGTTTTATAAAAAAAGGTTGCTTGTTATGCATGTATAAATAAACTTTTTTAGCCTTTGAGAAATTAATAATTTTTCACATTGTGAAGGAATGATTCTATGTTTCATAAAAGTCTAGAGTACCTAATTTATTTTCAAAGTGGATTAAAGACTTAACAGAGTAGTTTGAAAGAATAGTGTATATGTGAATGTTCTCTGGTTACTATAGTTTAAACATTCTTATTTCTTACGCACATTCTCTCTCACGGGTTCCAAAGAGTTTTAAACCTGTGTCTCAATTAGGAAAGGTTACAGAGCCTCTAGAGAGTGACTTAGATTTATGAGAAAGGTCTTACACTGAGAGCACCTCAGAAAGCTTTATAGCAGTTCAGAGGCAGCTGTGATTCATAGCACAATAAAGATAAACTGACCTTTTAAAGGCAAATATGCCTTGCTGATTACTCTACAGAGCTAAATGAACAAAGGTCTAACTAAGATGTTATATAACCACATCTTTCCAAACCTTGACTGAGTCTGCAAGAGGTTCTTTTGGCGGGGTATATAATTTCCCTTTGAACTTACATGCTGCAAATACTTATATATTGTCAGGATATTCTGCTCTCTTCAGTAAAAGTTTTGCAACCACAAATACAGATTTGTCTAGTTTGCTTTTTCATGTTTCTTAGAAATAATAAAGAAAATGTCACATTACCAGAAAACTAAGTGACATCTAGAAAAGTTAAGCATTATTAATTAACTCTTAAGAGTAATGCAGAATGTTGTAACTGGCAAAGGAAACAAGAATAGAAATTATAAAAGCAATATTGTCATCTTCCACCATCAACAGACACAATCCTGTTACATTTGTAGAAGAAAAATAGGGCTTCTTGCCAGCTGCTTTGACCTGGAGATGAAAGAATGCCAGTGCCAGAGCTTAATGAGGTCTCACTAAAACAACACACCCATAAAAAGTACATAGTCCAAGTTGCATTCACACTTCAGATCTTGTGGACACAGGCACATTCCTATATGACCCTGAGGTATGATAGTCACACAATGACTAGCAAGTAAGGGTTAATCCCACCTCATTCTACCTGCTCTGCATTCTGGTACCTTTAAGTTGACTGTCTGGTACTCTGATGTTGGTAGTTCATCTTTGCAGAAATGCCCATAGTCTGTGAGGATCTCTCCCCTGTGCTTAGGGCTGTAAGTTGTACTGTGATTCAGATACAAGGCTGAGTTTAATCAGGTGGGCTATTTGTCCTGTTAAGCGTCCTTCAAACACCCTGGGCTGACCACCATGCAGAGAAGGCAATGTGGAGGTGCCAATGTCCTCCTGTAGCGCTTGCCCAGCCAGTGAGAAACTTGATTACAGCACTCATCTCACCCTGCAGAGGTTCAAACCTCTCTCTTCTAAAAGTGTCTAGTCCTTACCCACAGAGCTGCAGAAAGCAAGTGCACTGGAACAGGAAGTTCCATCCTGCTTGTGGGACTGGCATGTTGTGTATTTGAGAACACAAAAAAATCGTATTTGTAAGAAAAAATGAGGGAGGAAAGATTAAGACTCTGTAGCCTCTTGGTTAAACTCTGGGAGACAGGTATGGGGCCTTTTCCACAGCAAGGCTGAAACATTGACACTTGATGGAAATAACACAGAGAACAGCCTCCAGCTCGTTAGGATGAAGTCACTCAGGCCAAGGCACTCAGCTCCTTTGTAGCTGGCAGAGGCGGAGCTGTTCAATTCCAGGGAAAAACCCAACACCCTCCTCGCAGGGACCTGCAAGGCTACACTTTATTTCAGCAGAGAGGATGCAGCACTTGGCTTATGTGCTCCATATTCACTAAAGTACTGCTTTATAAATGTAGCCATACGTGAATTCCTTAAGACTAGGCCCCATGTTACGGCAAAATCAGGTCTCCAGACACCTGACTAGTAGAATGTATAGACTCTTCTACAATAACTTCAGGGGTTTTATGTCAGAAAAGCCTTGTGAAAACAGAGAACTGTATATTGTTCAGTTTTTCTCCAAGTCTTAAGCCTCTATTAAATTTTTCCCCCCATTATTAATCAGTAAAGTCCTTGTTTGCCTCTCACTTTTTCTTTCAATTAAGCCTCTCCAAAATAATGAATGTTAACAGTGTCTGTCCTGAAAATGCACATAATTTTCCCTCTCTATGGAGAGTGTTATAGATGTTGGCTCTTTAGTTTGAAAAGAGGATGCTATCAAAATAAAGGAAGCAAATATATTTCTTGGACAAAAAAGATCATTACTTTTGTCAGGTCTAAAGAAGGACTTGAGACCTCATACTCAAGGAACAAGCTAAGGCAGAATCATGACTCACAGAGGCATTTCAGGTTAACATGGTATGCAATGAATACTAGCAAGAAAGGCCAGGATGAGATAACACAATAAAAGTGCATTTTTCATTGATTGGCTCTCTGTGTAATTTGAGAAAAACAGCTGTTGCATTCTTGGATCACTGCCTCACTAGGGAGCTTTTCTTTCTTGCAAGCAGTGGACAATTCTTCTCAGAGAGCTTAGCCGCACATCAGAATGTAAACAGAAAATGATCAATACTTTCCCTCTTCTCTTTGTGATTGACCCTTCTTTCTTTGCAAGGAATACAGAGATGCCATATTCTGGTGAGACAATAGGTAACTCAACTCTAGGGTTTATTTCAATGATAAAAGCTTGCCAAGATACCGCAGGTGTTGCCAAAACTTTGTACCTGTGTATCACCAAGGATTGACCACCCTTGGTAACTGCAGGATGCTGAGTTTGGAAACAGGACTTCTGCCTCCCCCATAGGCCAATAAATACCTCCTGGGTCTGTTCTGAAGAGCTGTGCTGCAAGCAGTGGGGTGCTGTAAGGTCTGGGGGCTGCCTCGGCGGCTGTGCTGGCTGAAATTGGGATCCAGGTGTGCAGCAGAGGGAGGGATGTTGCCACTGAGAGGATCTAGGCTCCTTACCCCTTCCTCTGCCTAAAATTATTCCCTCATCTAAATTTACTGAATAAAGAAATAAACTTATTGCCTAAAGTTATTCACTTGTCTTTTCATTTTTGGAGNTAGTGGAAAAAAAAAAAAAAAAAAAAAAAAAGGTGAAGTGGTTCAAAGCTTCTATAACTGCTGCTGGTGTTGCTGGAGTTGATTCCTGGTTTCCTGAAAATGAATTGGGGCAAATTCACAAAGGGAGAGGGCAATATGTAGTAGATCCATAAGGTAGTTGCAGAAAACTAGAGTATATTCCATTCAGTATCCTTCTTTGTATATAGCGCCAGTTTAGCAGATGAGTTTTGCTTCTCAAAAAGCATAGTTTCAAAATTAATTTTCTTAGGGCAAGAGCAATATTTTTTCAAGCAACACATAATTTGTTAATTTACTATTTGGTCTAAATACCAAAAGTAAGTAATGCCTTTGATACATTGAAAATAGCAGGCTTCTTCCAACCTTGTTTTTGTACAATTCTAAAATACCCAAACCCCAACACTTTCAGCAACCTTTGCTCTAAAGAGGATGTCTCTGTGTCACTGTATAGGAAAAAACTCACAAGCTTATGATCTTAACATTGTGTTTATAAGCTCCGTGTTAGCTATTTACCTGAATTCTAATTAAAACCTTATTGAAATTGGTATGGTTCTTCACTTGAGTCATATCCATTGCACTTCATTACTCAGATGCAAGTCATATAATAGCGAAAACACTGGAAAATTACTGAGATATAAAACTTTCTGCACATACTAATACTTGTTATACAGCATTTTTTAGTTAAATGTTTATATGATTTATGTCTATTAAATTTAAGATTAAGGAGAGCTCTTTTGAGGGGAGAATTAAGAAGACAGATACTCAAAGTGACAGAAATATGGTTACAGTTTTAAATAAATTTATGTCCATTATCTCATACTAAATGTATTATAAAGCAGGCACCCTTGCTGTGATTTTTACTTGAGATGCCTCTTTCAAATTGGAAAGTGGTTTATCCCTTCCCCACTCTTTTAATTATGGGAGTATGATATAACAGAAAAACAGGACATACTTTGAAATAGATTTTCATACAGACACAGAGTAGTAAGTGAGAGTTTGTTCAACAGGGATCCTGTTGAACTCAGATGGGATCTTATTGCCTTGCTATCCTTTGCATGAGAGAGGGTATTGGCCTTCATTATTAAACTTCAGTAATATTTTATATAAAATTGAACTGATAATGGATTTCTTTTTCCTGTTTTTAACCTCATGCTCTCTCTGACCTGTGACATCTTGGCTCGGCAGTCCAGTCATCCCATCGTGCCTATTCCAGAAAATGAAACACTCAGCTCTAAGGAGGTAATCAGTTGACATTTAATGGGTTTAACCATTTGCATGCTAGCTTTATCTTTTATTTATGTAGCTTGTGTAGACTTGATGAGCAAAAATGTGCTGAGCTCCCAAATCTGCTTTTGTCCAGTGCACAAACTTGATAAGCATTAATTATTCTTAATGATTAATGAAGGAAAAAACCCCAGAGTTGTTTTGCAGACTGTGCTGCTTATGTGGAGTAACACTAACATTTACACTTTAGGTTCCTGATATGTGCTGTTGGGATGTTAGCAAGCAGAATGTGTTAAATTGTGCAGTTAGCCCCATTTAAATCACACATTTCACAATTTGCAGTCACTGGTATAGCTTCTGTTTTAAATACCAGATACAACTACCAGAAGCACTTAGGATAATTAGTTACTGAGACTTTCGTAAAGGACTGTCAAGAAAACATAAAACAAGACATAGTGCAAGTTTGCCTGGTAACAAAATTCAGTGCCAGTTTTATTTGACTTTGAAGAAGGACACAAATCTTCTCAAGTCTAAATTCAGTGGCCAATTCCCTACTACTTTTACATATCTAAACTTGAGGACCGTAGTGGTTACCACCCTGGATAATCAATTCAGTGAGAGCTGAAGCAATCTGCTACACATCATCAATTTTCTCTTGAGACAGAGCATATAAAAATTAAAAACGTTCTGCTGGCACAGGCAAGGCTTTTTTCCAACAGTGTCGTGAACACGAAGCTGAATTATAGCCTCAATGTTGAAATAAACATATGTAATTTAATTAACTATCATATCCTTTATTGTAGGCTTTGGACTGTAATAAAACTTCTTTAATTAAAGGACATTTTCAATATTGTTTTAGAAATTCACATAAGAAGGCATGACTTACTACCAGTAATAGCAATATGAGTACATTTATGACACAAGAATGAATTTTTTTACTACCGAGACCTCTCTTGGTTACCAGATGCATGCTCATAATTATTTCACAAGTTTTTTTTATGAGTTTAACAATAGAGATAGGAATGATAATTACATTTTTGTAACACAGTTTATTTTTAATTTATTATTTTAAAATTGGATTCTAGTCTTGCTAAAAGCAGCAAAATGAGCATTTAAATAAATGAAATAGATGTTTGCCAATAATTGCTACTAAATAAGTAACTTTCTTGTTGTTTTGAAAAATATGAGGGCGTTTTGAGGTCAAGCCCTTCACATGTTAGAAGCAGAGGGTTTGCCTGAATTCTGAGTTCGCTGACAGCCTGTCAATATATCCTCACTGTTTATCTCAGTTTCTACTGAAAAAAAAGGTTAAAAAAAGTAAAAGAAAGATTGAAAAAAAAAAAAGGTAGACATCTCACTTGTTGAGTGGGTCAACAGACTGCTGTTCTGCACCAGGAGTATATAAGACAGGAACGTAGCCTCTTATTCTCATGTGTATCCCTGGCCTCATGTGCAGGGGGTCAGGGACTTAGAGCTACTTCATATCTCTTTTTGTTTGAATCTCCATCACAGCCTTCCAGCCTCCTCCCTTTTTCCTTCCCTTTGACCTTCCTGCTTGTTTCTACACCATCAATCCCCTTTCCTCTGCCTCCCAGGAGCCATTTCTTGGTTCTCTCGAAAGCAGTTGTTATGGTTTCTACTGTGGATCTATCCAAAGGAAGCCCCAATATGCCTTCAGAAACTGAAGTTGGACCACAAATTCCTTGCTGAGCTTCTCAGACAGGGTTTTTTTTTCCATCTCATCTGTAAAGTTTCTGAAATACTATTGAATAAAGGTATTTCATTAGAGGGTGCTGAGAGGGACTGAATAGTTCTGAGGATAAATTTGTTGTTGAGATGAAACCAGTTTGCACTACATCAGGCACTCTAAAATGTGTATATATTTACACACATATGTATATATGTGTATTTGTAAAAGTGTGTGTGTGTATATATATCTGTATGCATGTGTGCATATATATATGTAGCCTCTGATGATGCAGATGATTTTCCTGTATTTGAAAATAAGATAGAGGAAAGCAAACGGCTAGATCCACATGTCTCATCTTACTTTACAATTTACACATTGAGGAAGAGCTTTGCAGGTCTAATGGAAAGACAGATCTTTTCGAACAGAACTCTTTTAAGAAACAAGACACATAATTTAACTGATGCATTATTAAGATTGGTTCAGAAAGTGAAGCATCTCATACTGACATAGTAAAGTCAGACTACTGTGACTGAGATATTCTTGAATGCATGAGGTTGTAGCATGTTCCTAATTGACAATGACAACAAAAGTGTAAAATTCCTTTGGTTAGAGGCCAACTTAGTCTGTTCCAAGGCAGATAAAATATACAGCACTGTCTTCTAAAAGTTGCTTTGTGTTTTAAACACTTTGAACAGAATTTCTGTCAACCAATTTATTGAAAAGCTTGAATGTTCTCCAACAGTTGGAACATATATACCATGACCAGTAGAATAAAGATCTCTGATGAAATTATGGTTGCATTTATAAAGTTCAAAGACAATCAACTGGAAAGAAGAGGATTTATCTGGGCTGTTATCAGTAGTTTTTGTATTTCCCTTGATTAACGTCTTATTGGGTGACAATCACTCACCACTTACAATAATGTTAGCTGGAGGCAAATAGTTATCTTTGAAGTTAAAAAAAAGTGTCAGATACTATTTGGTACAGCTGAGCAAGCTGAGTTTTTGTGCTTGTTCCCTGGGGCCTGTCACTAATGTGTATTTTTTAACTGACTATAACTCTACAGGTGGACTCCAGTCCACATGTATATACAGCAGGAAGAAGTGTGTCAGGGTCACCACAAGCTGGTCAGGAAATAACATCAAGAGATGACACATTTTCTGTTTTCTTTATTGCAAATCAAAGAAAGTCTTCTCCAATTAACTTTTCAAAGTACTTGTACAGGGCATGTTATCTATTTTTTTCCCCCAACTTTTAATCTTATTTTTAGCAAGAGGAGGTGACCAGGTAAACCATCCTGGCCATGTTGAGGCTGAGCAATGTCTTTCCATGTTTAGAGGGTGGCAGAGAAGATACAAATACATCTAGAGATGATCCCCTTTGCTCATTCTCAGTCAAGAAGGACTGAAAAAGGTATATGTTTCCCTTGAGATCTATTGCTGCAGATGGAAGCATACAGCACTGACACCCAGAAGGAGATCAACATCTATGTTATCTTGGAGACAGACAGAAGAGATACATAAGGCCAGGAGCAGCTCAAAACAAACTCTTCTTAGCTGCCCTGAGGGTGGTGGCTTCTTTGAGATGTATTGTTGCTGAGCTGTCTCTGAAGAGCCACCAAATTTTCACCATTTTCCCTTTCATGTGCTTGGGTCTTCAAAATTGTGTGTTATGCTGCTTTCCCTTGTCAGTGCATTGAAAAAAACAAAGTAGGCCTTGGTTGATGATTTTTAAAATCACAACATCTTTCAGGCACCTATATTGTTCCTTCTTATTTAGGAACCTATCTCAACTCTAGGAACTGTTTATACTGAATTTACACTTCATGAGTTTACATAATCCACAAGTCTCCACCTATTTTAAAATGTCCTTTTTATCAGCAAAGTCCTGTTTGGATGCTGAACTGATTAGGAAAAATTCTGTCAAGTTATAAGCCCAACATTACTCTTACTGCTGTAATAGGAACCTTAGATCTCTGTCCTGTAGTCTCTGCCCTCACCAAAATGCTCCTCTTTATCTAAAATTACATATAGGCTCATACTTCTCCTGCAATGTTTCTCCCTCAGAGTTAAAAACATGGTGAAAGAAAGTCAGTGTCATTGATGCAATAAGAATGGGTAGGCAGATGCTCTGTGAAATGTAAGCACTGACTTGACCTTTAGGAAGGAGTGGGAGAGGGGAAGAAGGGAAGGTGCTGCTAGTTTCTACTTAGTAATTTGTATTGTTTTCCTCAAAGTGAAGTATTCACTGGGGGAAAAAAAAAAGGAGTTACCTTTGTATTCAGAAGAACAGCATTCTATTTTTCATGCAACTTTAGCTTCATTCTGTAACAGCATGAAGCAAATCAGATCTGTCACTTCCCTGTAAAAGCAAGAAAACAAATAAGGAACATTCTCCTCCTTGTCAAATCCTTCTCTACAGCAAGTGCTTTTTAGTTGGAAGAGATCTGAAGGATACTCTTTTAAAACCTAACCACGAGATATACCAGTAATTTCCAATACCTACTTTCTTCTTTCAAGTAAACCTAGTGTTTTCCCAGGTTACAATGTGTGAATGATGTTATAATCATTCTCAGAATTGTACTGAGACAGAATCTGTAGAAAGAACATGGGGCCTATGTACCTGCATAGTCACAAAAAGACATTGCATGCAGGTGCTAAAGGTATGTACTCGTTACCCTTATTCATATACGACTTGCAAAATCCCAAGTCTATTATACAATTACTTTAGGTTTATATAAACTTTTGCTGCAGGTGTTACTCTGTCCTATCTGCTTGCTATTCCTGAAAGATCTGCGATAATTATTTGAGTTAATAATAGCATCTGTAAGGCCAACATTCATAAAAAGACGCCATGAGAAAAAGCTGATTCCATCGACTTCTGTGGTGCCAGGATTTCACTGACTGTTTTTTGCACAAATTTGTGAGAGTTTTAGTACAAGAAGTTCCTTTTACTTTACAAGGGGAAGCAATTAATCTGTCATGCTCCACTTTAAACAACTTTAATAGCAGTTCTTGAAATTTGAAATTCAATGAAAATGTCAATAAGGTCCAAAGTTCTGTTATACATTGCTCTTTATTGACTTAATTAACTGACTGGTTAGAGGTCAACATTAGTATTAATCATTGATAGATTCTACATATAAGAAGAAAATGTACCCATTTTATGAAAGAGTCCTTGTACTAAAAAGTTTTTGTAAGGGGTTTTTATGTTAGACCAAAGCTCCAACCCAAACGGCATTATCAGAGCAGGGTGATGTTCCTCCAGTTAAAAAAACTGTCATTGTACCATGCATTTACAAAGAAAGTCCCAGAGTTTACACAATCCCTCCCCAAAGTTGCTTGACATCATGACCACTTTGAAGCGGGGATGTATTAGCATGGGCTGTGCCCATAGCAGAGGCCTGCCCTTCCCTGTCTCTGGTGGGAAGGTATGAGGGCAGGGTACAGTTTCCCTTCTCCTCCTGCTTATCTTGACAGCCTGGGAGAGGCTGCTGGTGGTGGTTAGGTGTTCTGTAGTGATCCAGTTCTCACATACTGTTCAATACCTTTTCAACTTGTAAAGAAGATCTCTGTCAAAGCATGAACAGGGGTATGGTAGATACCTAATGAAACTAGAGGGAACTGTATTAGAAGCTGCTCCTACTCAAATGTCAACTCCTTTGTTCCAGCACCTTCTTCTTCCATTTGGTGCTGGGACAGGTCCTTCTCTGCATGCAGACTTTTTGGGGCAAAAGACTGTGTTGGCCTTGTGCTTTTGTTGGAGACACAAACACAGGCTTACCTGTCACATTGCAGATGCACTATTCACTTTTTACTTTCAGTCTTGCATAAATTTACAGCCCCATCCTCCAGCCAATGGAGAACTGATATACACGAGTATGGCAGAACATCGCCACCAGCTCGGTAGCTAGCCAGGCTGCAGAGCATGTGCGCTACACTGTGACACAGTCAGCATCTCTTCTGTTCCCACAGCTGGGATGCAGAGGCAGAATAACTTGCAGCACTGCTGATTTGCAGAGTTTATGAATTATCTAATGAGTGAGGGGGCATTAGGCAACTGATAAAGAATGCTTCACAGACTGAGACTACGCATAGAGATCAAGGCAGCAAATAATAAGGCAAATAGCAAGAGCAATACAGGTAAAAAAAGCTCTTGGAGGATGTAAATTAGAAAATCCCTTGATGCCATTTAGCTGCAAAATGAGAACTGTTCTGACTTGACCTGTGATCTTCCAGAAATATTTTGGAACAAAATGAACAGTACCTCTCTGAAGTGATAGTCTCACCACCCTTAGTTTATTTTGACCAAGCCAAGGACTGCAGCCCTAGGCTCTCTCCATATCATCATAACAGTTCATTTAACTGAAAATTTAATGACCCTGCAAATGAGCATTAAAATTAAGAATAACTACTGCTTTTACTAAAGGAATAAGAATTTCAGGTGTTAGCTGTGACAAATTCTTTTACCTCCGAAATGGACGGGGCATTAAAAGAGAACAGTAAACTGCAGTCTTCTGATATTTATAAATAGAAAGGTAGGTCCAAACAATGCACATTTGTAAATCCTCATATAAAACCTTTAAATATCAGTAGACATACTTTATATTTACTTTATACTTGAACAATGCTTTAAACATTTTAATTTTTAATACTTTATATGTACAACAGGAAATTTATACTTGCAATGGGTATTTGGGCAATACTTTTGGCCAGCTTCAATGATATTACCTTGTTTTAAGTAAGAAGTTTCAGTTATAGCCTACTGACATGAAAGGGCATATTGGATCACCATGCATTAACAAGGAAAAAACATTTTATTCATTTATAGGACTTTATTTCTAATGAGATTTCTATAAAAAAAAATCCTGTAAATGTATTACTTACATGGTAAATTTACATTAAAAAGTCTGAAAGGGTAGTAATATAAATGTGATACAGATAAAGTACAAAATGTCAGTATGTCATTTAAACTGCCATTTTAATCTAATTCTATTTGGCTTTAAGAAACAGCTGTTGTATTTGGTCTCCTTTAAATAATAGCAGGAGTACTGTGTAATATTTTAGAGGAAAAGAGCTTGCCCTGAGTACAATCAGAACACAGTTGCAGTTTGTAGAAGGCTTTTTTATTATTCAATACTTAAGTAATGCAGAAGTAATTAGAATCACAGAATCAGACAAAAATTAGTTATAGTGTTTGACCACTTTTATGACAAAAAATATTTTTCCTTATGGCTAGTTAAAATTTCCCCACTTGTTGCCTCTTTTCCTTTCACCATGTAAATCTGTCTATAAACCCCACTTAAATAGCTGGAGAGGGAAAATAGATACCCTTTAGCCTACTCTTCAGGTTAAACAAGTCCTGTAGCTTCCCCTCATATGTCATATGCCTTTCCCAGAAATCAAGGAATGCTCGCAACCATCCTGGTGGTCCTCCATTGTGTTTCTTCTGTTTGCTTGGCAAATCTTTTCTATTGGGAGGGCTCAAAAATGGAAACTATGTTCCAGATGCAGCCTCACTAGTGCCCAGCAGAGGGGAATAATAACTTTCCTCAACCTGCTGGCTATGCTCTAATTAATGCAGCTGTGTACGAGGTTGTCCTCCATCGCAACAAGGGTGGACTGATCCACGTTCAGTCTGGTGACAACCAGACCTCAGGTCCTTCTCTGCAGAGCTGCTACCCAGCCAGTCAGTCACTAGCCTCTACTGTTGCATGGGGTTGTTCACTGCCTCTGCTCTCCTTGTGCCCTGCCAGATGCAGGATTTTGTATTTGCCTTTGTTCACAAACCTCCTGCTAGCCCATTCCTCCAGCCTGGCAAAGTCCTCCAGAATGGGAGCTGTACCCTCAGCCTATCAGTCTCTCTTGCCCCTCCAAGTTAGTAACATGCACAGACTTCCTAGACGTGTAGGCTGTCCTACCACCCAGGTCCCCGATGGAGATGTCAGCCTAGCATCCTCTGAAATGCCACCTGGAACAGAGACTACTATCTTTTTAGACCAGCGGTCCAGCCAGTTTGTTCATCCACTCTGTAGTCCAGACTTGGGTACCAGGTTACTGCAGGAGACTGTGTTGAAAGCCTTGCTAAGGTGGAGGAAAACATCATCCATGCCATGTGAATGCAAGGTTGGCCACATGCTCTGTCTTCTCAGGATGTGGTCCCAAAAAACAAATGGATACACAACATGAGTCTGAAATGTCCTCTAACGTGCATTTAGCCAAGGTGATGCTTGTCTGTTGAAATTTGCTATATGCAGTATACTTCTTCAAACATGCCAATGCATAAAAAATCACCCCCAGTTCAGTAAGCATAGTTACAAATTAACAATGCAGGAAACCAATGTTTTAAAAGACAAGGTGCTGTATGAAGTTGTCCACCAGTTTGTAGAACTGTGCCTGCTTAATATACTGCAGTTTTTATTCTCCCCTCTACTTTGTTTTCACCTTTTATTTCCCTTTATTGTACAGGTTGCCAATGAAAGAGGTTCTGTTTAGCAATGGTGGTGAGTATTACTATTTTTCTGACTTGATTACAGTCACACTTTGAATATGTAACTACTTCTTTAGTGTCACTTTAACAAACTTTTATGGTTTTGTTTAAGAAGATGATAGGATGCTTTAGCTATACAATTTAGTGTTTGGATGATAAGCTGGCTATGTTTGGTGAATGTTTTCCTATTAACTATTACCAATGCAGAATAATTCCACCTCTTAGCATCACAAAATAAAGTCACAATTTAATTAATTTTAAGTGGGATGCAAACAGTTGGAAGAAATTAAGGTATGGTCTGGAATTAGACTGTGAAGTAACGTCATTGAAATAAGATGAGTATTATTTTATATTTGAGTGCATAACCACATAGTGCCATTAAAATGAATGGTTTGCTAGAGTTAAACAATACTATATTGCAAGTAATGTGCTATGCTTGAGAGCAGATACAACATAGTACTTAACAAGGGAGGGCAGCAAATAGGTGATATAGAAAAGGCTGAAATGTTCAATGTCTTTTTATTTGTTTCAGTCTTCTCAAAAAAGGTTAATTATGATTAAAAGTTTATTTCAGTTTTTAAGAATTTGGGAGTAGGATCATGAAGAGAAAAGGAAAAGAACACCTGAAGGAATACTGAGGTAAATCGGAGTATTCAGGATGGCACAGCCTAGTGAAACTTACCCTTAAAATACTTAACCAAAGAAATTTCTCAAACACTAGTGTTTAGCAGGGTAAGTTCCTAGAAAACTGGAGAAAGGTGAACACAATGTCATATCTAACAAAGGAGGAAAGGCGAATCCAAAGAATTACAGAAAATCAGTCCTAATAGCATTTCCAAGACACTGGAACAAAGTATTAAACAACCCATTTGTAGGCCTCTAGAAACAATGTCAGAAACAAATCCTATCAAGTTGATCTCATTTCCTTCTTTGACAGCAAAACAGATGTGTTTGATACAGCGTACCTTCAGCACAGTCCCACATGACATTCATAAACAAGCAAAGCAGATACTGACTAAATTAAATTCACATAAGGTAGATGTGCAACTGATTGGAAGGCTGGACTCTGAGAACAATCATTTGATGCCAAAGTGGGAGAACATCTCACACAGGCTTCCACAGTGCTGTCTTCTAGCTCTAGCACTATAAAACATTGCCATTAATTACTTGCTCGATCACATGGACCGTAAGCTTACAAAATTTACAGATAATGCCCATTTGGGAGGACTTGCAAGCATCTTGGAAAACAGGATTAAAATTCAAAAAATGTCCCTTATATTAGAGGAATGTCTTGAAATCAATATGATAAAATTCACTGAAGACAAATACAAAGAAATATGAAAAGCACAGACAGAAAAGGAATGACAATAATACCGCAGGAGAGAACCTGAGGATTACAGGGACTGCAAACTGAATCTGAGTTGAAGAGGTGATGCTCTTATGAAAAATGCCATTCCAGGGAGATGTGGAAGGGAGTGCTTATAATATGATGGAGGTAATTACCCTTCTTTGTTCAGTATTAGTGAACAATCGGTTGCATGGAATGTGGGAAACAAATGGGAGATTTAGAGAAGATGTAAAGGTTTCAGTGTCTTCACGCAGAAGGAAAGAAATAACGGCAGAGTAGAGGCACAGCAGTTTATATCTCTTCATAATGGACTGTAATAAAGGGATATTAGTCACTTCTCCATCCTTCCTGAGAGTAGAAGAAAAAGAAATGGGTCCAAATTTCAGGGAGAAGGATTTTGTTTAGAATCTGGATAGTTGCAGCTATGTGGAAATTTAAGTGCTAAACCAGTTTACCTCAGGCTGTTCCAAAGACAGGCAAGCATCTCACAAGGTAGGTTTGGTCTGCCAGCTGTCATCTTCTCTCACAGCTATAGCACAAATGAGGTGGCTGAATATATTGTTAGGGCACTTTTTCTGTGAAACTATGAGTTACATTTGTTAGCAAGATCATCAGGTTGCACAAATTAGGAAAACTAAGTGACCTCAGTGCATGTTACACAGTTTAGTAATCTGTATTTTTGACAACTTGTGTTCATGCGAAAACTCTTCTTTTGCAGCCCCAAATTAGGATCAAGAGCTAAAATCACAGAGTATTTTGAGGCCTGTTTCTATACTGAGAAGGAATCCACAGCACAAATGTTACTCAAAGCACCATTTAAAAACCAAAAATTGCTTCCAGTATGCTAATTGCAAAGCAGTAATAACAGTCAAATAATCTTTCAAGAGATAATCTTATGTACTAGCATAATTAACCCCAGAGATACACACATGTATGTGCCATATTGAATTATCATTTCTTCAAGTGCTTGCTGGTTTAAGAGATGCCCAATATAACACCACATATTTTCTTTGGAAATAATATAAATGTTGAAATTAAATAAAGCTGTATTTTTGTTGCAAACTGTTTGTTGTGATTCTTATTTTTACTCCTGTAAATCTAGCTCCACATATTTCAAACAGCTAAGAATGAATGTCAACATTGTTGGGAAAGGAGTGCTCCCACGCTCTTAACCTTGGTCACATTTTGCCACCACATGGACACTTACATTTTGTGAAATACTCAAGGAATTATTCACATTTGTGTCAGCACACACAGCAATCAGCATGCACAGTGATTCTTCCCTGCCATGCAATATTGATAGCCCTTTTGGCCAGGCAGTGTCCGTGCCAGCTGGTGACTGCAGGCAGAGTTACTAGCTGCACTCCTGGTGCATGTAGAAGAATCACCACTTTCCTCTGCAGTTTATGCTGCTGGTTTTTTGACCATGTGCTGCTCCCACTCAATGGTGTCTGAGCCTGGATCTTAAACAATTTGCTTCCAAAATGCATTATAAAAGTCTAAGGAAGCTGACTGTCTGTGCTTGCACACGTCAACTGTCTTGTCCCTGATCCCTTGATCGTTTGAACCAGAAATCACCCTACAGTTACATATATGTTCAGGACCTTTGCATTGCAGCCCTGTCCTGGTGTGCAGGAGTATTTCACCTCCTCTCACACCTATGTGTTGTGGTTAAGATTAATATTTTAATGGGAATTGCTGCTGCTTTCATTAAAATGATGCGATGAACTAATTTATAAAATATTATCATCAGTTAAAATATTAAAATTAAAACCAGTTTAAATGGAATAGTTCTTAGGCTACTCAGCCTCTTGCACTATTGGACCTGGTGTAATTTCCATCCAGCCTGCATTTAAACTGTTGAACTCTAGAACTGTGAAAACAGAAGTTCAGCAACCAGTGAGTCTCTCTACATAGGTAAAATATATATTTTTCCCTTGGACAGGAGCACACATGTCCTTCAGAATGTCATGAACAGATTGATAGACATATAAGGGTTGTTTTTGTATTAGTTTCTTTTCTCAATAGAAAAATAATAGAAGTGTGTGTACCTTGTGGACAGCATACCCATTAATAGAGGGTGAAAAAAAAATTGAGAAAAGCATTTCAGTGAGTTCAAGAGAGCATTCCTGGGGACAGAAATCAACACATATAGGTAAATACAACAAAAAAGTACTGAAACCTTTAAAAAATAGATATAAATGCATACATATAAACACATCTATAGTTGTGTTAGAAATGTGTTATAAATATTGTACAAGATGTAATAGGTCTATCCACCAAGGACGTGATAGTATTTCTTGTTTTCAGTAGAGCACCAAAGTGGGCAAAATTAATATTTAGAACCAGTGTGATCTGTGTGATTCTCAAAAGTCTTAGTAAGCTTTCCTGTCCATTTTTTTCAAAGCATTTGCTTTGTTCTGAATTTGTTCCAAACCCAACGTTCTTTTCCTCTCGATTTTCATTTTTGTAAAGCCCAAATCCCATCTAGCATGTCCAGCCAAGAGGATTATTCACGTGGTATGGTGTAGGTTTAAATTAGGCCAGGTGATAGACTGAAGCCCATAGGTGGAAGGAACACAACCAAAAGAAAGAACTACTGGGATTATAGGAAGGGCGAAAGAGGAATCCTTTTGTTGACCTCTGGGTTTGTGAGTTTGTTCATCTGTGCATACTTTAAAAAACAGTTTCCCTATCTGTTCAAACAACTTCCATCTATGAATGAAAAATGAGAGCATATTGGCAATTACAGCCTAGGAATTCTATTCTGAGAAACCAATGTAAAAAGTATTAAGAGAAAAAAAAAAAAATTAAGGAGAGATTACAAAGAGCAAAACTCAATATGAAAAATTGATTGCTTTTTCAGTGGTACTATAAAATTAATGGATGTTGCTTATTCAATAGTGTAATATATTTAGTCCAAGTTCTGACGACTTTACCCTGCATTATTTTTCTGCTAAAATACACATTCCTGTCAGGGTCACAATGACTGCCTATGTTTAGCAAGGGCTTATTGTCCCCTTTTCCCCTCATCCTCTCTTGCAGTCTGATACACAATGTTCACCCCATCCTGTGCGTGCTTGTGGTGTTTCTGTTGTTGTTATGTACTACAACTCAAGCAGGCAAAAAAGGACTTATTAAAGTTGGCCCAAGTGGTCAGAAGGGACATTTGGTTAGCACAAGGGATGTATCTGGGTAGTGACATAGAATGGGCCATGTGAAGGAGGCTCAGAAATTATTGCTTGAGAAAATTCAGTTGCTGCATCAGACCAAGGGCAGCCCTTGGCTCAGGGGTTCAGCTCTCGGGGATCCAAAGCCTGGTGTGGCACAGCTCTGTGGTCTTGACTCAGTTTTAATGAGAAAATTGCTTAAATATCAGGAAGTTCACAAGCTAAAGCTGTGCAAAATGAGAAAACTGAAAGCACAGAGAGAAGCATTTTGTGAAAAGGGTTAACAGTAGCAGCTCAAGGATACAAAAGGAAAAAAAATCCATACCTTAAGGTATAAAAAAATCCTTAAAAGCAGAGAATCAGAAAGTGGCAACTCAGCAACACTGAGAATCAGCCTATTGTGAGGATTAAGAAGCCCAGTCATTCCCCAACTGACCGATGATTGCCTACCCTACACAGGCTCACTGGCTGCCTTATTGGGGTTGGTGAGTATGTTAATAGTGGCTATCCAGTATGTGCATTATCCGAGGCATAACTGTTTCATATTAATAAGTTGTATATATCATTCTTGCAGCACCTCTTTGTACATTGTAAAAGATGTCTGAACAAAATAAGCTGATGATTTCTATGTAAGACTGCTCTCACTTATGCAAGGAGTAATATCTAGCCATACACAGGGCAATCCTAGGCTATACCTACACTAGTCAAGTCATACACCCCAAAGCAAATGGCACGGGTAGCTTACAAGCTAACGGAAGACCCTGCTGCAAGGTGGCTTGTCTAGAAGTGGACTGATAACACTGACATTGCAATAACACCAAACTTAATATGTATCCGAAGTGCATCTAAGCCTGCTTGCTGGTAAGACTAATGGTAGGCATGTGGACAACATGTTCAGGTTTCTAGTATTGTTTGGGAGACTGTCAGTCTACCCATGGTCAAGAGAAGAGTTTAGACTTGGGGTGCCAACATTCACTGGTGCAATCAGATAGGGCCACACATTTGAGATGAACACAAGTAGGTACACGTCTGCCATGCAACACCAGCACAACAGGCTTCTGAGAGCTTGTACTGACAGTGAAATACAGTATGTTCCCCTTTTCCTTCACCTCTAACTGGTTGGCGAGGTTTGGGATTGGCAAACTCACTGTAAGTATCACCTCTCTGAAGCTATGTGCAGCCATGCACAGGCTAATCTGTCCACAATAATATGCTCTGACAGCATAACAAAGGTGGCCTGTGGTCCATAATATGTTGGGGCCACTGCCTGGTTGTGTCTCCTGAGAGGTTCCTATCCAGATATAAGCCACAATGACTGCTGTTACCCATTCTGCAAGCCCTAGTGAAACACTGTTTAGGAAAGCACTTGCAGCTGTGTGGCTGCATGCATACTGAGCTGGTACATGCACATGTTCTCCCATTCTTCACATGTATTTACCTGTCTGAGCCCAGAGCTGGCTGACCTCAGGGCAATGCTGGAGTATGGCTGACAATAAGAAGAATGAGATGGCACCTGCTGCCTTGAGGTTGACCAAGTGATGCAGCTGGGGTGAGAAGCATGTGTGGTGAATTACTGTGGTGGGAAGAGTGAAAAGGCTATGAGGCTGTAGCAACAACTTAGTGTGATGTAATAGCTATAATGTTCTTTTACCTCTGGTTGTTGACTCTGAGTGCTTGAGTACCTGTGTGTGTGAGGCATAGGATTTCTTCGGCATGGGCAATTGGGGTCAGTTTCTCTGCCTCTGACTTTGACCCAAGATCTGTTGATTTAAATACCTGAGGAACTGGGCACATTGGTCCCAGAGGCTGTGTATAACAATTCACAGTGTGGCAGGACTCAGACATCTGATGAAATTTGTCACCTAAGCCACCATATTCTGAGTTACACGTAACCTGGATTAGCATCATAAGAATTGAGAGAGGCAGACCCAAAATGTTTGAACTAAAAGTGGCACTGCTTGATACCCTGCCAACAACCCACAGCAGTGAGCTCCCAGGCTGTTGCCAAACAAGGTGAAAGCACCCCCATTCTTGTGCCAGCTCCAAACATGTGGAGACCAAAGTGACAGTGAGAAAATCACTTTGACACACAGTTTTTCTCTGCATAGACACATCTAGGAGCTAATCACTCACAATGTGGGAGGATGAATCCTATTCTGCTATTAGTGCATGAGAGAGAGAAGACATTGTGGGATAATACTTTCGGTGAAGTGATTTTGCTTTCAAAACTTTTACTGCATTGCAGCCATTAATAATAAAGAGTAGGAAGTACAAACAATTGCAGCACTTACAAATCAGTGATGTATTTGTGCGAGGAGTGGCCAGTTAAATTTCTGTTTGAGTTCAGAAAAAAAGGGATGGCCTGTGTCATTGCAGAATTTAAACTGGAGATAAGCAATTACACGGGTTCTCCGACACGTTGAGTTGTGTCTACTGGCAAATGACTGAACTGGGGTCTGGCATCCTGGTTTCTTCCTAAACTGGCTGAGAGTCACTTAATTTTCCTGGCACAAGGCAGCAGTAATGCAATTCCCCCTCTGGGTCTGGGTGCAAGGCTTGACCCCAGTCTGCTTGCAGCAGCCAGGGGAAGGAAAGGTGCCACAGTCTTCTGATGGGGTGGGCGCTGCCTTCCATCCTGGGAGTGACCATCAGCACCCAGAGCCTCACCAGCCACTGCTATTGCCTGTACTCTGAAGATGTTTAAAAATGAGATTATGTCTAATAGGTTAATTCAGACAAATCATGGAGACTTTTGAAAGAAAGGCTGTGGAATAATCCTGCTCCAGCTTTAAAAAGATTCTTGGACATTTTAAACTGTTTTTCATTTGTTACTCCACCAAGTGTTCAGTGATATTAATATTTGCATTCCTGCCAAATGTGTGGTGTTTCTTCAAGCTCATGGGTAGACATCAGGTAGTGCTGAAACAGGTACAAGTCAGATATTTTTGTATTTAACAGTGCAATCTAGAAGTAGGACTAGGATCCTAACTCAGAAACTTAGCAGAGCTGTTATGCTTGGAATAGGTTAATCTTCAATAGAGAAAAAGGATCATGTTTAACTGTTTCTAAATAGTTACAGGTAAGTCAATGTGTGCTTTCATACAGTGAACAGAGAGCTACTTTTGCTTACAAAGGAAACTACTGAAATAAAAATATTTGCTGAACCACAATAGAATAGATTGGGTTTTTTTAAGGTTTGAACAATGCCAACAATTGGGAAAAATATAATTTATCAAGTTTCAGCACAGTTTCTTGTGTCACAAAACAAAGCTGTCTAGAAGCACAGGTTACATTTTCGTACTCCTTTAAAAGAAATCTCATTCCTGTGTAAACTAGATCATGTCATTTCCAAGGAAATCCCTCACTTCTAGTTTATCATCAGCAAGTCTTTAAAGTTGAAAAATAAATTAAAAAAAAACCACCAAGCAAAACCAAATGAAACCAGAGGTCTATAAGTTAAAATACAAATATGCCTGTTCACTTAATCTGACTAGCTGATAATATTTATCATATGTGGTAGATTTTTTTCTTTGTTATGCTTCCAGAAGAATGAGATAACTTTGTAAAAGTATTTCCAAAGATCTGTCATAACAAAGATTTGCATTTTGCTAATGCCAGTGCAAATCAGGAGTCATTCTCTTGGAATTGATATTGCTGCATAGACATAAGGAAAAGAACTGGATTATCATTTCTAGTGAACACTTCACCTGAGTTTCCATGAACATGTATTTTCTCATTTTCCTCATGTTATATTTGATGCATGGTAGCATAAGTGACACACTTAACTTTTTCCAGGTTTTGTCTCATAAACAAAATTTAATAAAAAAAACACAGAGCAAATTTGAAGGCTAAGATTTATGTCCTCTTATGTAATGTACAGTGATTGCATGTTGCTGACCTTGGCCTTTCTATTAACTTCCACACAGAAGATTGCTTGCCACAGAGCAAAATAAAAATTATGTGGTCTGATGTAATTTTCCCTCATCTGCAGTTCTTTAGGTGTGCTGGGGACAGTGTGGGAGGCAGGTCTAATAAAAGCACTTCTGTCAAGAAATTGTGTTAAAGATTTGAACATTTGGATTACAAACCCATATATATAAGCATACACAAACACACATACACACATTTCCTCTTAATGTCTCTGCCATTCATGGCAATGCATCCAAACCAGCTGTGCTACCAACTGTGCTTTCAAAAGTAGCTGCCCTTCGATGCTATGACTTCCTGTAGCACTGAACAGCCCAGCTGAAGTCACAAAGAGAATGATCCCCTTCATTCCCTAGAGAACAGTGCCATCAACTTCTCCAGGTTCCTCTCATTTACTGCAAAATGGAGACAGAAGAATGACTCATTTTTACCTCTGTTTGTTCAGCTTTGGAGACTTAAATTGTCTTGTAACAGTTCAGATTTGAAACTGATATTTTCTGCAATTTAGCCTTATGTGCTATCTCTGCTAGGAACTTCAGAGTTCTTTGCTGCTTTTTTCTGAATCTTTTAAGTTTTGGCAACAGTACTGTGCATATTTCTTCAGGTCTGCTGTTCAAAAACCTGGAGTCATAGATCAAGTAGTAAAGGCTGTTAGACTTATATTTTAATATCTGCTCTGGTTTTCTTTGCATTTTTATTAACACAGCCATTTCCTTTTTAAATAGGAATAAGCACTCATCAGTGGGTATTTGCAATTTGCAATTACACTATTTGCAATGATTGCCAGGTTCATTTTGACTAAAGAAATGCAAACCTTAAAAGAATATCTTTGGGTAATAGTTTATACTGAATATCACCGGACTTTTTCTGAATTTGCCTATAGTAAAACAGTGCAAAATGAAGGATATAAAGCTAAGCTAGATCACTAGAAACAAGATGGAAATGGGGGATGCAGGATAAGTTTACTGCAGTGATGTAGCTCTGCATATCAGAAAGGAAAATGTAGATTAAATGCAATTTAAGTGTTACATAATTTCCAATCATATAGAGAACATATTAGCTACAGGTAAACGAAGCCCAAAAGAAAAAGAGCTTCCTTCGACACCATGTACTTATTCCTCACATTGTTGTATTTTTATAAGTTAAAAGTATAGAACTAAAACATTGGACCATGTATATTCTGCGTATTCTGAAACCCTTACTAGAAAATTTCTCACTTGTAAAAGAATGCACTCAACGTTTCATAATGATGAATACACAGTCATGGCTCTGTTTCAAGTGTCTCTATGTTGGGCAAATAAATCGGTTTACAACATGTCTGACTAATAATTAACACATACAGAGTCTTCCTAGAAAACTGTACTCTGCAGCCTTCCGTTCAGATTTCTTTCTGAATACTAACTGAAGGTATTACATCTACAGTAAATGAACATTTACTGATAAAGTGAAGTACAGAGAGCCTCAAAAAAGGCTGCTAGAGGCAGAAGAATGTGGCTCAAAAGTTGGATATTGCTTTTGTATTGCATTGCAAGTGAAGTTTGGATGGCAAAGCAGCTTGACTCTAGAAGAAATTTCCCCCGAGGACTTTACTCTGTTGAAGATGGTGGTTCTGCAAAGTTGAACAGACTAAAAAGGAGTCTGTATCAGGGAAGGTCCTGCAGGGTACGAGGCTGTTGCACAGGAAGAGATGATGCCTGCAGCTTTAACATCGTCTCCAAAGCAGCCATATGTTACTGTGACCAATTCTGTGCCTCAGGTTCTCCTGGCCCTGTAGACTGTTGTGCTGACTACTGGGATGTCTGTGACCACCCTGTTGAGCCCACCAGGTCGGATGAGCCTTGGCCACCTCCAACATCAGGTAGGTATAGAGAAAATGCTCAGTTAGTGCATCAGGATAAAAATATACTTGGAAATAAAATTACTGATTAATCTTTAGAGTGTATACATCCTAAAAATGTGACTAAAGACATAGTGGACAAAGACATTGAGTATGTAACTGGAGTAAGAATTATGCTTGTTGTTATTTCTTTGTATCTAGAGACATATTTTTAGCATTGGTTAGATCATATTTCTGTTGGACAGCATCTCTGTTTTACCTGAAACTCCTCAGAGATAACCTCATGGGGTCAAAATTAGTGTAATCTCAACAATTTCAATAGAGCTTCACAGATTAACATGAGATGAACAGCAAGCTCTAATTTTGTATCCATCAATACAAATAAATCATCAGGAAAACTGGGGGTTATCCTGGATGATACTCCTCTAAGGTATTCTGCAATGGTTTTGATCCAGCATAGCTTTCCTGTGGGACACTATTTTTCCTGTGACAGCTCAGGTGCAGGACTAGGTGAAGAGTTGTGGTTAGGACAAAGAATTCTGGCATATTTTAGTTTCTTACTAGTTAGTTTGTAGTGGAATTTCCTCCAGGACTACTCTAAACTCAGTGGGGCTTTTTAGAACTAGAGATTGCAAAAAAAATAAATACTACAAACAGCCGGTCTTCCCTTGGTTCCTGCAGAGGCCAAATTTCTGCTGGTGAGAAAAGTTTAGAATTGTGGAGTTTAAGACTATGTAGGTTCTCACTATTGGTAGACCAAATCTGGCTGAAAATGTGGAGACCATACCAAACTTTCAAAAGCCTAAAATCAACAAAAATACTACCATGGCTTTTTAAAATTAACTGTTTCTTTGCAATAACCCTGCTGCTTGCATTCCAGCACTTAGACCACAAGCTCTGCAGGAGGCTGTGCTCTTAAGCCACGCATGCAGCCAAAATCTGATAAGTGGGAGTGACAGAAATGCTGTAAAACAAATTTGATTTTCCAAAGCATTTCTAATAATCTAAACAAATGTTCTATGATTTATGTAAAGAAAGAGATTTGTTTCATATGTATTTGGTGCAGTGGTGTATATTATTTCCAACAGATCAGGGCGTTGTTGTTGTAAGCTCCACATAAACATTTAGCAGCATTTCTGCTCCAGAGCTGACAGCCTGTGGGTCTATTCTGGCAAACTGTTTCTTGGAAAAGAATCACTACAAAACCTCTGGCAGTGTGCCATGTGGGCCCTGCCGTAGGTATACCTCTAAAAGGTAAAAGTGTAACAGAAGCTTTAGATAAGGGAGTAGGTGAGGGGTAATATTTTTACTGCCTTTCTTAATCAAAATTTTTTGTATGTGTGTTCACTGTTTTGTAACTCCTGGACTGTACATACCTGCCAGAGGTAGCAATTATGTTTACTCTAGTCAAGCACCTTTACTTGTCCTATAGGTGAGCTTATATCTTTGTTTTATATCACATCTCAGAAGAAAATCCTGTTTTTCTGATCCTTAAATTGCTTCCCTAATGCAAATTTTGCCATTTTAAAAAATCTGCTTATTGGATATTTGTTATGTAAGTAATTTAGAGGGTAAAAGGAGAATAATAAAGCAGCCAAAATACAGCAGGAAAAAAAACCCAAACCTGTAAAGGAACTTTCTAGAACTGGAATGTCTGAGGAACAGGGAAGAGAGAATCTAATCTGAAGAAGAAAATGGAGAAACAAAAAGGACTGAATGTCTGAAGATTAATCAAACTATGAAACATTTTTAGAAATGACATAAGTATATTAGCTGACTTTTAGTAACTGAGACTACACTTCTGCATTTGGGTAAGAATTACTTAAGCACTAGAAGACTACATACACCAAAGCAGTTTTCACCTGGAAGATTTTGATCTCTTGGATGTCTGTGGTTTTGCTCTCAGTGCTTCCTGAGTTGTATTTCTTTAAATAAACCTATAAACTGAAGTGCTTTACATGGGCTGGAATGAACAGCAATAAAACTACTCAGTGCTTTATTTCTGGATCCTCGTCTTTTCACTGACTTGGTGCACGGCCGCAGTAACCTACACTGTGATTTATTCCATGGGTGTGCACCGTGCTGAGGGCCAGTCTTGATTTAGCTATGTGGAACTGCTTTGACCTTACCTTTATGAACCCAGCATTCAGTATATTTTTGATGGCTTTCCTGTGTAGTTTCAGATGAAACTGTGCATATTCCTGCCTTAGATAAGCTCTGGATTTTTTAAAAATTATATTATTAATATTTTAATTATTATCATTATTATTATTTTAATTTTTGTTATTAGAATAACTCTTAGATTTTTATTTATTGACTCTATTTGTTAGGTATTTTATCTTTTTGTTCCAACTACTCTGATGGTACAAAAAGCCCTTTCAGAGTCAACACACTAGATCTCACCCTGGTGGTATAAAAGTGATCTCCAGAGAGTTTGCTAATGGCTTTGACACTACATAGTCAGGATCTGGCCTACAATTGGGTAAACCTGGAGACATTTAACTGACAGAAGTACTTATATCAATATTGGGGGCAAATGAAGTAATTGCTGTGGGGGTATAGGAATGCTGGACTGGGAGGGAAGTCCTCATTTGTTAAACACTCTTCCTTCCAACCATGATTTTCACATCATATAATCCCATTCATAAAGTCATCAGGCTGCAGCTTCAAATTAATTAATTTCCCACTTAATATATTCATATTCCAACCTAATATATTCAGGGCCAGACAATCTCGCTGTGTTCTCCTGCAGGAAGTGTCTTTTGGCTTAGATATCTCTGCTCTCTGCCACTGATGCTCAGGCAGCACTCTTGGCCCTCTAAGTCTTAATTTGGCTACACTAAAGGAACTGTATGATTTGAATCTTCGATTCCCTAAGCATACATTATTAGAAAGCTGCTTCTGTACTTGCCCAGGTTTGCATTGTTTCTCAGGTGTGGGCAGTGAGGCCTGCCAGTGGAGCTCCAGTGAGGCTCCGTCCTGTCACTTAGATGCTGCATCAACATTTCCTTCCCTCTACATATCTGAAATAGCTTACTTGATGCATCCTTCCAGCTACTGTCTGATGCTGACTTTGTAGCAAACTGTGACAATCTGTGACGCTTGAATAATTTGCTTTGGGTACTCGCTGAAAAATATCTCAGATCTTAGCAGAAGCTGAATGAGAGCAGACACCTTGGGCCTCAGACTGCTTAGGTGTCATATATCTCACCTACATCTGCGCTAGTTAACATAGCCTGCTGTATGACTAACAGGGAAAGATAGGCACTTATAATTAATTCATGAGCTTGAGTCTACCTCTGCACTTCGGTATGAAATTAGCTATGGCTTAGAAGTGTATATTTCTCTCCTGCCACTAAAGGAGGTCTAGGCACCCAAGGCATACATGTGTACGTCTGTGTAGACAAACTCCAGCCCTTGCCAATGAGAGGAGGATGGCCTTCCTTGTGGTGGGAAAAAAGCATGATATAATGCAAATGCAAGTCAACACTATATTAATATGAAATATGGTCTAAGCTTCTTGAACATGGAGGAGAAATGGTAACTTGGGGGTTCTGGCTCCAAACTCTTTCAGTGGGGGAAGGTACATGATCGCTACCTGTAGGCTCACCAGTGGAGGAACAGTGAGAACAGGGTGGAAAACAAAGACCCATGTGATAAATGTACAACGTTGTTATAGACTTGATCCAAAGCCCTGCGCAGGCATTCTGGATCTTTCTTTAACTGAAGCTTTGACAGTGAAGCACACTGAAGAAAGTTTATGTGGAAGATCTTAAAACACACACCAAGTCTTTCCTCAGTGAAGTGTTATCAAAGAAAGAAATTAGGAGGCATGTATTTGTTTGGAAAATACACTTAATCAATTTAGGTTTTATACTGGGTTTTGGAGAATATATGAAACATCCATTTGCCTTGAAACATAATTGATCTGTCTCTTTTTCAAAGACGAATGAAACTGGCAAGGAAAAAGAATATATTACAGTAGGTTTGGAATAGTTATTAATTTTTTAAGTTCTATAACTGGAAAAACTTGTTTCTATTTAAATTGCCAATTAGAAAATTGTTTTTATTAGAAATGTATTCTTTTTTTTAATGGAAAATAACTTTACTTGAAGCGTTATATTTATTTACTTGTAAGATAATTATTTTTCAGTGGGTGTTTTGAATCTGTTGCTGATTTTATTTACTATGAATGATAATGTACCTGTTAAAAAATTAAAATACGTCAGACTGCCTTCATTACTTGGAAGAAACTGGAACTAGATGTTGTTGACTTTCAACTAAATAATTTATGCATACCACATACAACCAATTAATTCAATAGTAGTATGGGTTTTGAGTTAATTCACTTTAAAAATGGTTATTTTTTTTCACGCATCTATGTTATGTTGGCAGGTTGTTATAAAGATGGCCGATATCACGGAGAAGGAACAATAATTAAAGACAACTGCAATTCCTGGTAACGTTTCAGAGAACAGCAAGTTGAATTTTATTTAGCATATGTCGTGAAATAGGAATTAAGGTAGTGAGCATCCTTAAATTCATATTAAACATGTAATCAAATCAAAACAGCTGGAAGAGTAGTGCTGTATTAAGGTATTGTAGAACTAGATTACAGCCAATTTAGAATGGCTTTCTAATCGAGATATGAAAATGAGAGTATTAAAATCTCCTCCTCACTGGGCTAATTCTGTTCCTGCTCAGTCAACCTGCTGGCTCTGACCTGAGTCGAAATGGTTTCAGCCTAGACCTGGGCATTGACCTGAATGCAGGCAACACAAATATCATTAATGTTTAGGGGATTATTTTAGAATGTCTTCCTCTTTCTTTGGCATAAGTGATGAGACCTTACATTACTTCATAAGGGAAGAATATATATTTGTATATTTATGTAGGAAAGGGATGAACTGTTTGAACATCCCTTTCTCTGCCTTGGGACGGGAGCAGACAGCGCAGGCAGAGGAGCTCTGCTGCCAGCCCTGGCAGTCAGCTGCCTGAGCTGTCTCCCTGTTTTGCCTCCCCAAAAACCAGCCCTGTACCTCCAGCCCCAGCACAGCCCAGGGGTCTCCAGCAGCACTCAAACAGGGCTGGGGCCTGCACTGTCCTGATGTAGCCCAGGGTCCTTTGAGCATGGTATTTATGGCCACATGGCTCCTCTCTGGGTTTCCAGAGTGAAACTTCCTCAAAACATTTCATTTACAGGACATTGCCTTCCTTTCGTGGTTTGGTCACACAAAGGTGGAAGCAAAATTTTTCAAATACAACCTTTCCCCCAAACTGTAAACCTTCCCAGTTTGTTCCAGTTAGGATTCATTAGGTAGTGAAGTAGTGAGAAGTAGCATTTTGTTTTCATAAATACTATGTGACATTTATATTGTTTATGCTTTTTTTCCCTCCATCTTCCTTCTGCTGTTAAGGTGCATATTTTTCCGTTGACAATTCATTTTCTGCTCAGTAATATTCTTGCCCTTTCAGCAAATGCTTCCAAAGTCTCTGGAAGTGTTCAAAAGAAGTATGCCTTGTTCGCCAAGACTTAATTCAGTATATCAATTCTGGAGATTATGGGTGAGAACATTTTTATTTTAAGGTTTTGTTGTAAACCACTGTATTGCTCATTGTATGTATGTGCAAATTATAAGTTATGCAGTCCTCCCCACCCCTTCCTTCCCCAATTACATTACAGCAATTTGACAGTAAATGTACATCTGTGAAACCTTCCTAAATGTCCGGCAGATTATAGAGTTTTAAATAGGAAGATACTGAAAGTCTCATGCTGGTAAGAGTTGACATTGTAAACATCTAGCTAAAACATTCTCCAAATTTAGAATAATTTTTTGCTCATGAAACGCTATTTGGATCATCTTCTCTTATTCTTCACTTTATTTATTACTTGGGATAGATAATTAAAGTCATTTTTTCTCCTCCCTCAAAAGCATTGTTCTGTAACAGGACTCTAGGTAGCATTGGAAGAGGAGAGGATGGGCCAAATGGGGACCAAGATACTAGAACTTTGTGGGGCTTGGTGTTTTTCTGGCTACCAGTTCTCATTCCCCCCAGGTAACGCAGCAGGATTAGGGACATCCTGGTACCAGAGCTGTGCCTTGAGAGCCTACTGGCCATTTATGGGCAGATGTACAGGGGTTGCCTCCCTAGGAGCTGAGGTGCTAAATTCACCAATGAAGCCCACCCAGATTTCAAGCTGTGACTCAGTGCCAAAACATTTTGTACTTCCTGGGAGACATTCAAACCAACTGAGTTAGGACAGACAATTAAGTTAGGCACCTGGAGCCCTTCACCTCTGTCTTGTCAGGGGTAAGTGGTAAGGTTTGCCACAGGGTGGTTAAGCCCACCTGAAATGTGACTCAAATTCTGCATGTGTTTTTTTTCTGTTGCACATGCAGCTTGCAGGGTTAATGCTACAGTCTGAGTCTAGTCTACCTGAGAGTAGGGAGGGATTAATTAAAGAGCCATTGGGACCCCTTTCTCTCCACTTGGCTGTTGGTATAAAACTCAGGCAGAAGGTGTCAGCTGGACTTTCTGCTGGGTTCAACAGCGTCTCACTGCTGCTGCACCAGAGCTTGAAGGCAATGTAACTCACTACATGAAGCTGTTAGTTCTCTGTGGGCATCTGAAGCATAATCTGAGGATAACTTCAATACAACAGTAGTTATTATAAGTGAGCATCTTGGTTTTGAGTACTTCTCTGAAGCACTGCATGCTCATCTCCTGCAGGCTGACATGATGCTGACTTCAAATCACAACTTTTCATGGACTGCTGTGTTGCTCCATCCTACACTCATTTGCAGTGGAAGAGCCCATACTAAATATTTTCTTATGCATATCAAATACAAGGTTTTGCAATGTAATTTGAAAGATTTGCTTCTGGATGCTATTGTCAGTGGTGCTCTTACAAAGGAGCAAGGTATTAATGTGAGTGGTATCTCTAACCTGGGTTTTGTTTGTTTTATGTCTGTGACGAAGATGGAAAGCTGACAACTACAGTCAGTTCTGGGGAGTGACAGTGGAAGAAGGTTTCAAAAAGCGCCTAGGCACCTTCCCTCCATCTCACTCCTTGCTGAATATGAGAGAAGCTCCAGTAAGTGCCATGTAAAATTGCTAATTTTTTAAATAACTTTATCAGATGGAATAATAGTTGTGGACAATTATAAGATTATGTTTCAGGGATTTAACACTAAATGCTTCCATGTTGAATATGAAGCTCCCAGAATAGTTCTCCAAGCCATAGAGTGTGTGGTCCTATCGATGGAAATCAAACAAGGAGGAGCAAAAGCAAATGTTAATCGTTGGGAAGATGTGCACCAGTATTAACTTATCAATGTAGATCACTTGTGCTTGAAATCTTTGCTTCTACAGGATGGTTCCATACCATCCTCTCCATTTGGTAATCATTGCACACATAGCTGTAACCATAAAAAAAGTAAATCTGGGCATAGTTCATTAAGGCTAACAGCTGAAATTAAACAGCAATCTTTGAAAGAAGCTCTGAAAGCCCATAGGATAAAGTAATGTAAAGGTGTAGTAGGAGGCGGGGGTTTTGGCCACATGGAAGGAAAAAGTATGGGAAGCATGGGAAAATGAGATGGTTCTCTAGTATCAGCTTTCTAAACTCCTTGGCCATGGCCATTTTCATGGCAGCCAATTTAAATTTCTTATCATACATTTATGCTCAAATTAGTTCTGCAGCAAAGCAAATATACTTTAAGTTATGTAGGTAGATTAAGCAATTAAAGAAGAAATGCATAGTTATTGAATCCAGAGTAGATTTTCCAATGCTTTGGATCAGTTACTTACCTTCTTTCTTAGCAGACCCAAAATTATGGAAAACATATACTGAAAAAACTAACTACCTTACCATAGTGAAATTAGACAAATTGTAGAGAGATCTGAGGTTTGCAAATGACATTAAATATAACAGGTTTTTATCTTTGGCTTCTGTATAGTTCAGGCAAGTGATGCCATTTGATTATCTATTTGAAGTAAATTGTTGATGCTTGTTGTATATATGTATGGCAGAAGGGTTTCCATATCATGGAAGGCCTTGTGGGGATAGCAGTGCAGAGTTACCACTTGACAGGAAATTTGGGAAAGAGGGGGAGGGCCATGTGCCTCTGCAACAATTTTAACAATCCTAACCCTTGTGCTTGATGTACACTGGTTCTTTGTCCCTCACAAAATCAGCTCCGTGCACCAGCGTGGCAAGGCATTGAGCTGTGGCCCAGATGATTGGCCAGCTTGCTTAAAATTACACTATGGAGTTGTTAAAGCAAGATGTTGACAGAAATTAAACTTTGGAGTTTTGTGTTGTGTGATTTGCTAGACTACTCTTCACAGCCAAAGAAAGATCTATTTCAGTTGAAGATGGCAAGTCAAAATAAGACAGTGACATAAAAGTTTTGTGCAATATTTGGTAGGTATCTATCTGCCAAATTACCAGTGAACTGTACTGAAGCTCAAGAGAGTTGGGGTTGATTTGTTGTTGTTGTTGGCTTTTTCCTTGAGGAATACAGTGTGATGCTTATATAGCAGAAGCAAAAAGTGGGTATCGTACCTAGTTCAGAGACTCATGTTTACATTACTAGGTATCTAGCTAGCTGAGACAAATCCCACCTAGGGAAACAAGAAAGGGAAGGTTACAAGAAATTCTTTACAATATTTCCTCTTTTCCATACAGTTTGGGGTAGTTGGTCACTCAGTGGTCCTGCATTATGTCCAGCCTATTGAATCATTGTTATTAAGCTTCTTGTAGCTTCTTTGACTGCTACACTACTTATGCCTTTGTTCCACTGATACATTTCTCAGGCATATTTTCTTTATCTGCTATCTTTTTATGAAATCTGTGATCTACAGCCCAACTGCCTTTGGCCCTGCTTGACACCTGAGGAGTTTCAATGCAATCTTCTCCAGAAATGTAGCTTTGCACATTAATGCATTTAGCCCCCGGGACGTCTTCCACGTTGCTGGAAGCACAAGCTTTGCACAGATTCTAAAAAATCTTTCTCTCTACTTACAAAAGCTAAAAATATAAAATAATATTCTCTGTATGACTTTCTTGCCTTCTGGAGAATTCTTTCAGCTTGCAGAAAATTGCTTTGAATTGTACATGAGCCTGTCTCCTACCTATGGTTTCTCTTCAGAATTATTCGAATTTTCTTGCTCTCACCCCTGTGGTTTCTGTCTTAGCTAGTCTTGAAGTAAAAATATTTTTCTCTGAAGCTTCCTGCAAAGCTCCAAATCTCCCCGATTCTATCCCCTTCTATAGTTTTCTAGAAGAACATTATCTCTTTAGTGTCCTTGTTCTACCTCAGGAAATTTCCTATCATCAGCCACATTTTAATACTTCACAAAAACATCCAAAAAAATGGTTTTCTTCACTCATAGCCAGTTCCATATCTACCGTCACTGCATGATCCAGCAATTTCATAGCCTGGATTGGGCTCACCAGGGTTACATTGACAGATTCTTCCAATTGGCAAACCAACAGTAGCCATGGAGTTAACTTCCAGGCACTTTTTAAGATAAGTATCTTACCAGATTTTCAGAGACATTTGCCCCTGCTTCGACTTTCATGAATAATTTTCAGTCACTGATATTTTGTGAAGCATACTAACGCATTTATAAAATCCTAAGCAGTAAAAAACAAGTGAGTTTTCATGACAGTGTTTCCATTAAGCTTCACTTGTAACTAAGTGACAGCTCAGAAGAGAGTAAAAAGATATGAATGATGAAATTTGGAAATAATGACTTTTTAATATTTTTCAGAGATATTCTCCAGACTTTAATGGCTTGACCTAATGGCTTTTTTGAGTACTAATTCACCTGCAGACCAAAGTACTAGTTACTTACCCTGCATAAATTGGCACTAAGTAAATACTCATGCATTCTCTGGGATTATTACTGCCTTTCCCATTTTGCAAGTGAGAAAACTGTAATTCATTTGCCCAAAGTCATACATTTAGTTGACAAAAATGCTACAATTAGTGTTCAGGAGTTATTGTCTCTATCTTGTGCTGACTTTATTAAAATCTGGTAGCTTTGGTAATGTAGGAAGAAAACCATAGCTACCCATTCATTAAATACAACTTTTTTTTTTACTGTAAATAAAACTCTTTCTTCAGCATGCTACTGGTCTGCTATTGAGGCAATAAATGACAGTTTCTGGTAGCTAAGAGTGAGATGTTCTGATCATTTTCTACTGTCTTTTAGGGTTGTGTTATGGTTTTGGTTTCAGCTCAGCCGGTAACAAAGCACCACGAAGCCACTCACTCACCCCCCGACCCCCACGCCTGGCCACGTTGGGATGAGGAGAAAATCCAAAGGCAGGCTCGTGGGTCGAGACAAGGACTGGGAGGGATCACTCCCCACTTATGGTCACGGGCAAAAGACAGGCTTAACTTGGGGAAGAAACAAAATCAATTTAATTTACTACAAATCAAATCAAAAACAAAACACAAGGGTATTAGGAAGGGAAACCAAACATCAGAACACCTCCCCCCACCCCTCCCGCCTTCCCGGCTCAGTTCCATTCCCGGTGCTTTCTACCTCCTCCCCCCAGTGGTGCAGGGGAACAGGGGATGGGGGTTGAGTCAGCTCGCCACACATTGTCTCTGCCGCTTCTTTCCTCAGGGGGAAGATTCCTCACTCG
>VYZV01013982.1:94613-131860 GCA_013401275.1 Pandion haliaetus | reverse complement strand
GTTCCTCTCACGTTCCCCAACCCCCACACTACCGGTTCCCCTTCTTAAATATGTTCTCCCAGAGGCGCTACCACCGTCACTCCCTGTCTGGGCCAGAAGCGGGTCCAACTTTTTGGAGCCAGGGGAGGAAGCTTCTAGCAGCTTCTTAAAGGAGCCACCTCTGCAGCCCCCTCCCCCACCACCAAAGAAAACCGCGCCACACAAACCCATAACAGGTTTCTAGAGAAAAGCATTTTTGTGTAGAAGGGGCTCTTTAGACAATGGCATGGAAAAAATATTCAGAAAAAGCCCTTCTGTGTTAACCACTGTACATGTACAGCAGAGACTTAGTTCTCAGCAGTGTTGAAAAGTTTGGTTGTGGAGTAGAGGCTTTTTAGTTGTTTCTTTGACTGACATAACCAACTACAAATATAGCTTCATAACATTACTTCAAATTAAATGGTGTGACAGAGCTACATTTCATCTTAGGGAAAACACAAACTTCTTGAAGTTGCTCACAGAGCTTTTAAAAGCTCTGCTATTAAAAAAAGACTATACCTGCTCAATAAGGTGATGCTTATGTCTGGAAGGGTGGTTTAACATGTTGGCACATTAGAATACCTAAAAGATAATGATACAGAACAAGAACTATATCTGAACTGTGGACCCTCTGCTGCAGGGTATGGCTAGACCTGCACATAGACTGACAGCTAAATATACCACTGAAACTGTTGCGACTCCTGACAAAGCTGAAGCTCCCAATAGTGTCATCTGTGTTTTCTGAGGAGGCATAATCACTGCAGAAAACAGCGCAATCATTCTTGAAGTTCTACGTAGCACAAAAATAACTGCCACGCCTTTAAAACATGTTGTGATACATGTGTGGTGGTGTTCTGTCAGCACATGTTCTGGCAAGAGATACATTGCAATGGTGGGGTCAGCAGCTGCCAGCAACAAGGTGCTCACCTAAGTGCCATCTTACAAGAAAATGGAATACATAGTTTAGTAATAAGGCACCATTTTGGATTAAGTATCAAAGAACTGGTAAAGACAATGTAAAGGTATACAACGTACATCAGCTTTTCCTCTGATACATGGCTTTTCATAGTAAAAAAGCTCAGCAGTTGTAGATCTCTCTCTTGCAAATGGAAGACCATCCATGCCCATTTTGTCTTCACAAAGCAAGTGATGTCCAGAACCTTTTTCTTACATTAAAAAAAATATTGCTTTCCCTCAGAAAAACTATTTCCACATTTGCAAATTCAGTAATCTTCAGCCTTTTTTCTCTGATGGGCCATCTAGCTTTTCCGAAGAAGTCATAGCTGAAGTACAAGTATTCTTTTATATCCACTTACCTTCCTGCTTTGGCCAGACTGCTAGCTTCACTGTATACAATCCATATGAAGGTTTATAAATAGTTTGCCAGTCATTTTGCTGACTGCATTGTGCTGTCTGATGCTGGTCCGTGGAGCACATATTGAGAAACAATTGTCTAGACTTACTATTTGTCATAGAACAGCAGTGCTTCTTAATATCAGGGTAGCAATTTCTCAGACAAAAAGCTAATTTTTCTGCCTACAGGTCAATCCTGCATTTCTAAATGACAAGGCTGAGGGTCAATGAGGGATTTGCTCTGGGATTTACAATATGAGGCTATTATATATATTGACAGTAGTTTAGGAATACATAAAGTAACACAATGTCTCAGACCAAAGATCTATGTAGAATTTTGTTTTTCTCAACTACATCATTTGTAGCGTTATAAGCAGTCATTGCCCACATGAGTGTGCTAAACAACCTTTGCCAAATTTTGCTTGTTTACTGGTTGATAATGAGTAGTCTTATCATGTAAAAGAAACACTATTTGTCTGGAATTTTGCCTGTATGATTTGTCTTCAAAGTGAATTTTGGGCTTGTGCTTGCTCATTAATAATGTACATAATGATAATTTAGCAAGATACTCTTTAAATTAGCTGTTGTTTTCTGTGTGTCTTTTGAGGTTGCAAGTCCCATGTATCTAACAAGATTTTGAATAAGCAGACCTTTGAAAGTGATTAATCAAAATATTGAGATTAATATTTTAGCAAGATTTAAAAGATTACTGGCTCGTTATGGGCAGAGGCAAAACTTTCAAAAGCACTTAAGTGACTTAACAGCTTGCAGTATACTTTAATGGTATTTAGGACTCACAGCCTGCATCTAACATAGTGAACCTAGAAGCACTTGAGAGTTACTGGGTCTGGGCATATGCACAGACTGTATCAATCTGTCTGTTGGGGCTGTATCCCAATCTGATGGATACAGACTGAGGTAGGAGCTTCTTTTTTCTTTACCCACTTCTCAACTGTGGGTTTTCTGTGGGAAATCCAGGTGTACAAGTCGGCTGGAGGCACCACTGTTTCCCAATGTATGCAACAAAGTGATCTAGATACAGTCAAAGTGGTAAAGTGCGGTTCCCCAAAGAGTCCTGAAAAAGTTTGAAAGAACTGGCCTCAAATATTTAAATCATCTTAGGAAAAGGTATGTAGTCTTATAAGTCACATAAGCAATTTAGAAAAATGGTGCAGCAAGGACACACAGAATTAGAAGACTAAGTAAATAAAAGTAAAATAAAGGAATTTGAACAGGATAGAAGCCATTGTGCTTCAGGATATGAGCCTGTTTATAAGAAAGAATAATTAGGGAATGTTTTGCTTAGGAACAGATTTTCACCTTTTGTATGTTGTATTTTCCTCTGGAACACATTATCAACAAATGTTTGAGACAAACTGATAGACTCGATGGACTGATATTGCAATTCTGTGTGGCCATTCCTATTTCCCTGTGTAGCATAAGCAATCATTCCATAAAGTTCAACAGTAAAAAAAAAAATGGGTCAATGTTTTTGATATGTTGAACACAGAGCAGATTATTAGCAGTTGTACCAGATGGTTCTTGCATATGTGGATATTTGTGCAAAGCTTGGAGGACATAAATTAAGGCTGAGCGATGAAGATGCCAGAAATGGCTGTCCAAATGGCTTTAGTGAGCAGACCATAAATTCTCATCAACTCAACATCAGATTGAAAGCCAAAAGAAAATCACTGATTTTCATTCTGGAATGAGAATAAGTGCCAGAGATTGAAAAAAACTCTGTGAAAAGAGAAATCAATGATACACTGTACTGATGCCTCCCCCATGGTAACTACAATTTCCTACCTACAGCCACGTGTCAAGACTAGGGTAACAGGTGCCTAAATTCACTGCTATTTGTAGCAGGAGGCTTTTCTTTCCAAATATGCCAGCTGGGTCATAATTAACTTGTTTCATAGGAAACTGTAGTTTGAGAGAAAAATCAGAGAGAAACTGGACAGATTATTCAGGGTGGCAGTTGTGGAGCTCAGCTTTCCGGCTCAGCTACTGGTGTGCCAGAACCCCCCTGCCCTCAGGGCATCCACAGCACCCAGCCACAGGTAACTACCACAGGGATTCTTGGGGAGCCACAGGTGCCAATGCTTTAGGTTTCCTCAATTTAAAAATTAAGAATTTTAAAAACAAAATTAGGGTAAAATTTAAGACAAATTTAGGAATTGAAACATATACAGATCTCCTACATTTTGTTTTAGGGAAACTCACTTCCAGAAGAAAAATTTCCTGCATTTTTTGCAGCCACTTATGCATGGCCTGAGTGGATTCATGATCCTCTGGATCAACGAAACTGTGGAGCATCCTGGGCTTTTTCAACCGCAAGTAATACAAATTTTTTTCTCCTTTTAAAAATATCATTGATGTTAGAAGAGTGATGAAAATCTGTAGTGATTAATAATGAAATAATTTCAGTTTGCTGTTCACTTTTTATCAGCAAATAGGAGCATTTAAAATTGCTACAGCTTTCCCTCTAAGTCGTCCCAAAGTCTTAAAAAGTCAATCATCTAAGCTGTAGAGCTGTGTTTATTTTTCATAAGTTTGTGTAACATAGGGAGTTTTTTTGGTGACAGAAAGTAGAAAATGAATTCACTAATGCACTTTATTGTAACTGGAAGAGTAACTTTTAAAAAATCTGCATCCCTTGCTTACACAACTACACGCTTGAAAGCTTAAAACAGGTAGGCTTCATTTTTTTTTTAAGCATTTATACATTTTTGCATTTGCCATTGTCCAACCCTTGCTATTCAAGTAAATTAAGTATAATCTTTCAATAATTTTATGAGAAGAAAACCCTGAAACTGCTCAGATATTTGTGGAAGAAACTATTTTCAAATTCTGTAAGCAAAGAAATGTCACTAATGCAATTCGACCTCATGTGCTACAACCTCTGGTTTTATGAAAAATGGACACAAGTGTTTGTGTCATTTTCTCCAAAGAAGCTACAGCCATCAGTTACGTTCATTCTTACTATGCTGCAATAAATCTCAGTATATATTGGGATATATAAAGATAGAGGAAAAAATTATGCAATCAATCTTTATGACTTGATCCAGCCAGTGGGTCCTCACAGATACAGGTTTCTGCAACTGCTTCTTTAAATCACAGCAGTAAGAGAAGGAAAGAAGCATTTAGGTCAGTTAATCCCGGCTCCCTGCCAAAGTCAGACTGAACACACTGTTACCAATATGTCTTGTCCAGCGTAGTTTTAAAAGAGAAAACCAAAAGACCTTCTAACAACTCTCCTGACAGGTTACTGCAGAGATAAATAGCACTCACTGAGGGACTTTCCAGATATTCAGTCTAAATGTTCCCTTTCATAAGTGAATCTTTTGATTTTAATTCACACAATTATTTTCAATGTTAGATATTATGAGATGCCTTCCCATGTTCTTTAGGTGCATCTAACATTTTCAGTCTGAATTTTCAGTCCTTTGTAAGATTACTTGTTGCCTAATGAATAGACAAGCAATGCTGTATAATTTTTTCTTATCATTCCTGTAAGTATTCCAAAACTCTTCATTAAAAAGCTTTTACACCTATGAAAAATAAATTCATTATCATGTGACACCTCACAAAAGCACAAAACACAGTCGTTGTTGGTTGCCATCAGCAGATTCACTCTTCTGAAGTCTTGTCCAAAGTTCACTGAATTTAGTGTTGATTTTGATGGAGCTTTAGATTTCAAGGGACTTATTTTTATTTTCAGGTTCAAAAATGAAGGGCTAACAAAAAATTATACATAATTTAAGCACAGGTAATGACTGGATTGGGGCTTAATAATTGTTTCATCGTCACTCATTAAAGAAAGGAGAAGTGGCTTAATTTCACCTACAACTTGGTTAACCTAGTCTGCCTTTAAATCAGTGCATAAATATATTAGTACTTAAAATTATGACTGACTGAGTTCAGACATCTAAGGTGTCTATCTCAGAAGAAGAATTTTGTGTGATAAGGGAAGGAGGTCCAATGAATCCCACATTTACACATTAATATGACCATTTCCAAATATTCTTTCCAGTAAAACCAATATATTCAGTCTTAAATTTTCTTCTTCTTAGGACTATTCATTTTTGCTTTTTTTTTTTTAATTAAGGAAGGAAAGGTAAAAAAGAAAGAAAAGAGATTTGGAGATTCAGCTGCAGAGAGGTGGGGGAGTATTTGCATCTTCTGCTGAAGTCAACCAGAAATGAATATGCATTTACAAACATGGTAGAGACTATCAGACTAAATTCTGTAAATGCCTCATCTGATGTTTAGATATGTGGGACTTTATGATAACCAGTAAATCTATGGATTTATAGTATTACAGCAGAGTTGCTTATGATGCTTTGCAGTTTCACAATCCTCTCTCTTGAAAGCCTGTACAGATTATACCTGTATTGTTTTGTAAAGATATCTGCAGAGGCAGAAAATACTGAGGTTGTATTTCAGTCCCTCTTTCACAATAACCAGTGTGAAGTTGTGAGTAATTATTTGGTTTTGATAACAGAAAATTTATTTCAAAACAGGTGTTGCGGCAGATAGAATAGCAATTCATTCCAAGGGTCAGATCACAGACAACCTTTCTGCTCAGAATTTAATCTCTTGTGATACCAGGAATCAACATGGATGTAATGGTGGAAGTATTGATGGTGCTTGGAGATACCTGAAAACACATGGGTAAATATTTTATCTATCTAGATTATTTTAACTTGAACCAGTTGCTTAAATTACAATGTTGCTTGTGTTACAATGATTATTTCTGACCTTCAGAAAAGAGGCATTTAGCTCTGTCCTAGGTCAGATTAACTGTATTACTTCATCAAGCCTATCACTCTCTCTCATTCACGCCTTTAAACCACCTTCATGAAGCCCAGGACCTATGAAGCATTCCCAAAGAAATAAGCGAAGACTATTTGGAATGAGGGCTGTCAGTGAGAAAACCCTGCAACCACCTAGCTCCCATTTAAGCCTCATTAAATCTAGATGTTGTCATTAGCTGTAATACAACTGGGTACTTACTATACAAATGGTAGCCTCCCTAATAGCAAGACAAACAAGAAAGGATTTTTTTACATCAAAGACAATACCATAAGTGGAAGCAAAACTTCTATGGTTCTTGGGATACAGGGTCTTCATGTTAAAGAACCTTGAGTAAGCAGTCAGTTACATGAGACAACATCTTGAATATTCAAAAGGATCAAACATTGCCTTTCTATAAAGCAAATTGTAATCATCCCATCCCAAGCTTGTGCCAGAATGCACCACTGTAGCAAGGACTATACCTAGATCCACCTTCTTCCAGGTCGGACTAAAGAAATTTAACAGCTCTCAAACTCCACACAAACATCTAGAAGCTTTTTAAAATGACACATAATAATTTATAGAATCACAGAATTATTTGAGTTAGAATGAACTTTTGGAGGTCACCTAGTCCAACGTTCTGCTCAAAGCATGACTAACTCTGCAACTAGATCAGGCTGCTCAGGCCATGTCCCTGGTCATATTTTGAGTATCTCCAAGGATGGAGGTTCCACAACCCTTCTTGCAGTGGGTCACTTTGACCACTCTTATGATCAAACATTTTTTTCTTGTATCTAATCAGCATTTTCCTTGGTACAGCTTGTGATGGGTACCTTTCAGCTTTTCACTGTGCATCTCAAAGAAGACTCTTGTTCTGTCTCCTCTATGATGTCTCCTTACGTAGTTGAAGACAGTAATTAGATCCCCTTTTAGCCTCCTTTTCTCTGGGCTGAACAAATCCAGCTGCCTCAGGCCCTCCTTGCATATCATCTGCTTCAGCTCCCTAAGTGCCTCCACTGGACTCGCTCAGTTTGTCAGTCTCTTTACTGGGGATCCCATAACTGAACACAGTACTCCAGATGTAACCTCAGAAGTGGCAATTTGAGGGGAATAATCACTTTTCACACTGTCTTGGCTATGTTCTTCCTCACACAACCCAGTATTGATTGTCCATGTTTGCTGAGAGGGTCCACTGCTGGCCCATGTTCAACTTTCTGCTCATCAAGACCCCAGGTCCTTCTCTGTGAAACTGCTTTCTACACAGGCAGTGCCCTGCCAGTATTTCTGCATGGACAGTTCCGGCTCAGAGGCAGGATTTGGCTTCTGCCTTTCTTGAAAGTCTTTTTTTGTGGGTGCTGGTCTCTTCTGTCAGGTGGCTGATGATGGTATGAGAGGAAATGGCCTCAAGCTGCGGCAGGGGAGGTTTAGACTGGATATTAGGAAAAATTTCTTTACTGAAAGGGTTGTCAGGCATTGGAACAGGCTGCCCAGGGAAGTGGTTGAGTCACCATCCCTGGAGGTATTCAAAAAGCATGTAGACAAGGCACTTCAGGACATGGTTTAGTGGGCATGGTTGACGGTTGGACTCGATGATCTTAAAGGTCTTTTCCAACCTAAATGATTCTATGAACTTCACGAGGTTTCTGTCAGCTCATTTCTCTAGCCTGTTAACAGTGCTCTGAATGGCAGCCCTGCATACTAACCACTCCCTGCCAATTTGGCAACCTCCACGAATTTACTGTCAGATTGTTAATAGAGGTGCAAAACAGTGTTGCTGCTGTGTTGACTCCTGAGGAATGCAACTAGTAAACAAACACCAGTCACTTTGATCTGTCAACCTTACAGCATGCCAGTCCAGTTCAGTTACTGACCTTGTAAGCAACTTATCTAGTCCAATAAACTAGAAGAAGAACACAGGAGACCATGCTGAAAACATTGCTAAAGTCAAAGGTAAATGATATCGACTGCTTTTCTTATTCTCCATGGAGCCAGTCATTTCATCATGGTCAGATCATCTCACCTTATCATCTCATCATGGTGAGGCATAATTTGCCATGGTAAATCTGTGCTGCTTGTTCCCAGTCAAATCCTTGAACTTCATGTGCCTGGAAATGGCTTCCAGGAGAATTTGCAATAACCAGATTTTATATACTGTATAATTACATTCTGCTGTTTCTCACATTATCAGAAATTTTTTTGTACTTCCTGTTCCATAACAAAATCTATTTCCTCTCTCTTTCATACACTCTCATCCTTTACTCTGTCTTTGATACTGATACTTTGATACCTGATACTGACAGACAGAGAGATCTCAGGTGTGCTGTCTGTCAACTTTTAATTTTAGTTAAAAAACAGACAAATAAACAAACAAACCATGGAAAGAGCAAAAGAATGTCAGATGTGATGCATTAGATGTCATAGCTGACATGGCAGCCTAGGGATCCAGGTGGAGACCAAAGTGCTGCCATTCACATGGATACAGTGTACAAAGTGATCATTCTGCTTTCTTCAAGTGTACCGAACTATTTCTGATTGGACAAGGATTTTGTATTGTTATGGGGAGAGTTTACGTTGAGTGTTTCTCTGTCTTTCTGTGTCAAGGTTTAAACACTAAACCAGTTTTGATCTACGTTTTGAGGGGTAGACCCTTTAGGTGAGTGATTACAGTGGACAGTAATGGATTCCATGGAGCAAAGGCCCCTCAGCATCTCATGGGGGTAAAGGCAAAGGCTTCATTAATGAAGAAATGAAAGTTACAGCTTAACATTTTACACAACACTTTTCTGTAACTCGAAGTACAGGCTCCTTTCAACCTGTAGCTTATGCTCTTAAGAGAGTAAATACAACTCTTTCTCACTGGACTGCTTGCTTGCCTACCATGTTAAGGACAGGAGCACAAGAATTGCTGGTGTAGATAAGGTAGGAGATCCATTTTAATGAGTATTATCTCCACAATAGTTGGAGCAAGCTATATTTAGAGGAAAAGCCCTAAAGAATGCAGCAATAGGGCAACCTCCTAGTCTTCTGTTCCCTCTGACTGTTATCCCTGTATCGGCATAACTACCATGAGCCTATAATAATAAGATTCTTCCTATACCAGAAAGCTGTATTTTTTTTACCTGAAGCAGTGTGGTTAGTGACGCAGCCTGTTCTGCAGAGAACACAAGAGATAGCTTATTTCTATAATGAAAGCAAGGCAGGCTGACGCTGTGTGAGGCATTTTCTTATTAACCTAGCTGCACCCTCTTAGCAATTGCAGGGTATGATAAGGATATTAGTGTTATTAGTTTTGGCCAACTTGCTAATAACCTAATCTAATGTTTTAGATTATGTTCTCATCTTGCTATTCAAACATATAAATACAAGAAAAACACAAAAATTTTCATTGGATTGAACACATACACATGACTTCAGATGAATTCTGCCAAGAGTGTATGAACACACTACAGACTTTTGCTGCTTCTCCCCAGATGCTGCTTGCTCCTAGTAGTATTTTTGTATATGTGTATGTATATGTACACATAAACACATTCACATTTATTTCTGTTTTTCTTCTGTGACTCTGCTGGCAATTTCTTCTCCTTGAAATGTTTCTAACATTTACTGTTGTGCTGATGCTTCAGCATGTCCAAACTCATGTCTCCACAAAGAGCTGTTAAATTATGTTACTCATGACTGCAGAAACTATGGTTAGTGAAAAGATTAAAAAGTGACTGTTAGTTCAGAATGAGTCATCATGTCTGGATTACCACACAGTGCCAGTGTGCTAGTGTGTATTTGGTGCTTCACGTCTATTGCCATAGAAGTAAGACCCATCCATGCAGAACCTGTGACAACTCCAGGGGGACAATCCAAGGGAAAGGAGGGGAAAAAAAATCCCTACTCCAGGAATGAATTTCTCCTCTGTTGTCTCCCTCTGATGTGTTTCTAAGTACACCTGAGGAATAGGTGTCATACCATTTCTTACACTGGGTTGCTATCACCTGCTCCTGCCCTGGTTATGCTAGATTGTGCTCTGAGGACTGTGTTTGCTCACCTTACCTGCCTTGCAGGCCTGACTGCACTCAGCAGCAATCCTTTATTTCTTTTGGATATCTGTGATCAGTGGTGACTAGAATGATTATGTATATAGAGATAGATACATTTTATAAACATTATATATGTATACATATATAAACCAAAGGTTTCCTTCTACCCAGCAATAGAAACAAAGCATAATACATTTTAAAATGTGTAATAACAACCCGAGTATATTTGGCCTAAATATTTACCATTCCCCATTGGAAATCTGGGAATCCAGAATACCTTCAGACATTCAAAAGGGATTCAAAGGGGTTGCCAGTGAGTAGATTGAAGACCTAAGCAATAACAGCCTAACAAACTTAGATGCACAATCCCTTTTCATGTAGGCAGAATTATTGCTTTTTGCAGCTCCTGGGTGCGTTGGTCTAGTTTGGGCAGAAAGAATTTGGTAAGCAAAAAGACATTCTACTCAGGGTCAAGTTTTCTACCACCAAATGCTAATGGGAAAATGCCATGTCTTATTCAAAGTAGCTGAAGTATATATCTGCTCGTCTTGTAAAAATCCTGACAACTAAGTATACACAGGCAAACATAATTATCCTCCATATTGCATGGAATTACAGTTTTCAGATCTTCAGATTCAGAAAGTTCAGTTTAATTGGTGAGCTACTTAAATACATATCCTTTTTATAGGACTGTCTATTTTAAAATATTCTGCTTCAGTGAACTATTTAATTATGCTCTTTAAAAGAAACCATCTCATGGGCCTCCATGGTAATATCACAGAAACATGTATATTGTTTTGGAAACATCTAACAGCATAATGTAGACAAGTAGGAAGTCCCAAAATCTCATAAAAAGGATAATATAATAAGTGGAAGATTCAATGTGCCTTTATTTGAGTATTTCAGATTGTTAGTAAGTGCATTTTAAATACATGCTGTATTTCCTTCACTTCATTGAGGTAAAAAGGATGTTCAGTTAGTCAAACAGTCAAAATGGCTGAACAATTCAGGATCAGCGACTTGAAAGAAACAAACTTCATTGCTCCTTTCCATTCTTGGATGCAATGAGAGCTCTTAACTTGTGCTTCAAAGAATCACATTTACTCATATGCCAAGAGGACATCAATTATTTGTACCCAAACCTTTAAAAAATAAATATAGGACTTTTTATCTCAACAAATGTTCACAAAAATATGAGCAAATGTTCCCTTTATATTGTCAGAAAAATGGAAGGTCAGAGACTTTTTAGCTAAAAGAAATACAAAGACTGTAGCTTTTCACCAGCATTCCTGTAGAAAATGTAGATAAAACTAGATAATGGTTTATTTCCCTTAAAAATTTTCTGCTGCAAATATGCCCATTTCACAAGCCATTTTTGCTAAGTGGATCTGTTGACAACATTGGTAATTTATTGAACTTATTCAGTGTGAAATTTCATGGATCATTAATGAAGTGAAGGTGCTAGGCGACAAGTGCTGAAACACATTTTCTACCCTACCTCTCTTTGGAGAAGGGTGCGGAGAAGACTACTGCAACTGAAACTTAATCATAAATATCAAGCATATGAATTGAAGCAAACACCTTCCAGCTTAAGATATGAGACATTCACACATTTGAAGAATGAGGGACTCTGTAAATTTACTTGAAATAATGACAGTTGTAAAATAGTTAAAAGCTTGAAATAAAACTGCAAACATGTTTAAGCAACCTTCTTATCAACTTTTTTTTTTTTTTAATATCTGAGCAGGGTTGTATCCTATGCTTGTTATCCATCATTTTGGAGCAATCACCTGGAGCCATCAAGTGAAAATCACTGTTATGTGTCAAGTGAATATGGAAAAAACTATACAAATGGGCCATGTCCCAATGCTTTAGAAGAATCCAATTGGTTATACCGGTGTGCCTCTCACTACAGGGTCTCCTCAAAAGTAAGTTCATGCTGTTCACCCATCATCTCACTCATTTTTCTCCTTTGGGGCTTGAAAATTATCTGGCATATGGAAATATGTTCACTTTACTTGAAGACTAGAGCTGTGAGTTTTCCTTTATATTGCCTTTGTACTTTCACAAGAGTCTAAATTCTTTATGGTTTCTTAGTTTTACATAATTTCTTTAAAGCTGCTGCTTTGTGGTCCTGCAGAAATTAGAGATGGAAAAGAAAGTATGCAATCATAACTGTGCATTACTGCTTCTTAAACATGTTTCTGAAGGTTTTGTTCATTTGGTAAACCAAATATCCTCTAGCAAAAATACAAGTACAATGGTACATTTATACCATAGAGAGATATATATGTACACAACGAGAAATTAGTATGTTTTAATTTTATTTAATAGAATGTATTATCTTTCCTTGCCCTCTTTGCTGCTGCTCTCACCTCCCCTCAGGAAACTGATATAATGAAAGAAATCATGGACAAAGGACCAGTGCAAGGTATGGTAATAATATTATTATTGAAATAATTAAAGTGTGAAATGTCCTTGTATTAGAAAATATTAGAAAACACAAATTGTATTCCACAGTGAATAAAACAGACAAAATGCACTGTAGTTCATCGAGGGATACTTGGTGGGCAAGTAGTGGCCCTACAGGCAGCTGTACTGCATCAGAGTCCATAATGAGTAAAATGACCTTGAGCTGGATTTGTTGAAAACTTGTGAAAAATCTGTGTGCTAGAAATGTGCCTTTTTCCCACAACAGTTCTTTGCTCATTGATGAAATAGCAATTTGGAGCTGTGCAGGAGGAGTTAAATGTTAGCAAAGCTCTGCTCTCTAGGGCTGGGATCAATTCCTCCACTGGCTGAGGCCAACCCCCCAAGGCTGCTCTCCTCTGAAGGCAACGCTGCAGTATATGGGCCCTCCAGCAAATCATTTAGTGCTGGAATACCCCCCAGAATTTCCCCTTTTGGAGTCCAAATGCTCGTTGGTTGTAGAGGGCTAACAGTTTTGAATTCTTCTGCTGAACCCTGCAACAAAGATCCCTGACCTCTTAGAGAAATAGACTTCAGCAGGGAGTGAGTGACAGCAAAACATTGTTTTGCCTGAATACTGTCCATTTGCAGTCACAGATGGTGCTGGCAGCACCTGAAAATGCAGGTTCCTGAAAATGCTCACACCCCAGGCCAGTGTAACTGGAGAGGTTGAGGGATGTGGGTTTGGGGTGGTGGGGAAAGGTCAGAGTGCAGGATGTCCACCCCCCTTGAAGGGATGTCTGATGCAAAACCAAAGCATTTTACTTCAGGGAATTCTGAATTTCTACTGCCCTCAATTATATAATGATTTATCATAACCTCCGACTTATTATTGAAATGATTCTTGATGATTAGATTTAATTCATTTCAGTGCATCATGGAGTTGAAATTACCTCTTAAAGCTCTTTACGGGGGCAGTTGCAATCAATCTGAAGCTCAGACTTAAAAAGATCAATATTATCAGTCTTTTTTGTTCTGGCAAAGTTTGTTTGCTCAAGGGAAATATTCTTTCCTACACTGCATTTGATCTAGAAGTGAACACAGTAACTTCCTCTGGTTTTAAGAAAATTAAAAAATTAGGATCCTCAAAATTTCAGACCTTTCTCTACTATTGCATTTGTAGTCCATGTATACACATTTTGCTGGATTAATCTGTCAGTACTAAATCTTCTACATAAAATAATCTGTATTCAGCCATTTGTTAGGTTTTAACCACTCAATAATTCATACAAATTTTTGAAAGGTCAATGCTTTTTCAGAAAAAATGTCTGTATCAGGTTAAGGTAATGCTGTACGTGGAAAAATCAAGATCTAAAGAAGAGTATATAACCAAGAGTGTGTATCACTGACTGAAATCACTTTCAATTTTTTCTTTTTTGCTATAATGAGATTTTTAAATGAGTCACAGTTATGACCCAATAATTTGTCACTTTTTCTCTCCTCTATCTTCCCATACTGCAAATGCAATCAGGGCATAATTCTAATTTTAAAACCATATCATGGTGGTATGGTTTTTTTTTTCTTTTCAAAACATCCTGCAAATGATCTTCAGCTACTGAAAAAGATTTTTCCATTATTCGTTCACTTGTTCCTCAAGAACTACAAAGTGCTTCTGTCCAGTCTTATCTAATGTACTACATTATGTTTAATATCTGGAAAACATTCAAGATCCTTTCAAGACCATGATGTAGAAAGTCATCCTCTTTGATGATGAATGTACTTGGATTTTTTGGCATATTCAAAGTTAAGAAAAATATGTATTTTTTAACAATTGTGAAACAGTAGGTGTAGGAATGTAATTGAAAACTTTCTCTTATACAGCTTTCAAGTTTGAGTGACAATTTCTCTCTGACATATGTCATTGTTTTATATGGTACAGGAACCAAGCAATTAGCACTTTCAGACACAAATGATGAGACACCAGTTTTTTTAAAACTCCGTTTTCAAATAAACATAGTAAAGTTTCATTAATGCTTTGAAAACATGCAAATGGACAATCTATATATTGCCCATTCATCTTTTTTTTAATGGACTTTAGCAAATACTCTTATAGTTATAGTGCTGATGTAGGAAAATAATCCTTTCTGTCACATTAGTCAGTCTCAGTCAAAAGAAAAGGCAACACATTGTTGGCAATACATCACAGTTTTGACCCTACAAACCTTCTCGTTTCAGTTATCATGATCTTGGAAAAGTATTTCACTTTCTGACGCAAGAAAAAGATCTGGAGAAAGCACTAGGCTACATTAATGTACAGTACTACACTTTAGTTCATTTTGTAGCAACTACTTTTAGTTTTTTGTATCTTCATATGTCTTAGAGCCACAAATTCTTGTTTAAGAATTTTATGCAGAAGAATCCATAGTGGAATGAATCTTATAATTAATTTGCTGCATTTACATGCATAGGTATGACAGCTCAGCATGACCGAGGTAGCTCATGCATGAGCTATAGCCAACCTTATGAAAATTGCTCTCTTTTCTGATTCATTAAAATTTAATCCATTAATTTTAGAAAATCCGAAGTCTTTTCTACATGGAAGGGAACAAAGTCAGCTGGTGGACTGTGATCATCTCATCCCGTCCAAGTCACTGTCCATATCAGGACAAAGTCACTGAATAAATAAAAATGTCTCAGTGCTTCATTTTGATTTATCATCTCTCTGCCCACCCTACACTTCATGTACCCAGTCAATTTAACTCTGTAACGACTGTACCATTATTTAGCTCCTGACTAAAGTGTATATATATATATATACAAATACAGATATATGCAAATATACACACACACACACAAAATGTAGATATAGTATGTAATCATGGATAAAATTGTCTCACATAGACTAAAGTTATTCTGGAAACACACTTCAAGATTTTCTATTTCATTTCAGTGGAAATAATTTAGGTATGATGTTACTTCACAGAGCCAAGAACATGTTTGATTTAGACTTGCTCATAAAGAATAAATTGTTTTCTGAAACTGAACATATGGACCTTGATTTCAAAGAACAATGTGATTTAGAAATGAAACTACCTCCTCCTGTCTCAGCCTGACAATAGATGAGATCTAACCTCAGACCTCCTGTGGGAGGAGTGAATTCTGCAGTCCTTGCACTCACCCGTTTCTTTGCTTCCCTTTGGCCGAGGTATCAAAACAAGACCCAGGGAAGCCTCTACAGTAATTTTTTGAATCATTCATCCCATTCACTTCTCCTCTGACACCCTCACCTGGACTATGGCCAGTGGGAGCCTTCTTCCCCCTTTCTGTTCCTTTGTACCGCTTTGAAGCTCTCCCTCCGCAGGCTACCCTGCAGCTCAGAAGCCTCCACAGCTGGTGTTTTACATAGAGTTAAACCCCTGGCTCTATACACTGGTGAGCCTGGGGGCAGAGGGAGGGGGGAAACCTTTGCAGAGAGATCTAATGGAGTCCGGAGCTTGCAGCTAGAAACTAAGAATAAAGCTTGTGCTATTTTCCACTTGGTCTGTTGCTGTCAGTTTGCGTGAGCTCTGGTTCGGCAAGCTGCTTGGCAGAAGCTGTAACATTATTCATTAAAAGCATTTACCTTTTTTTCTGATTTAACTGATACAGCTTTCCTCCAGACTTGCCACCTAGGTAGCACCATGGCTGCTTATTCCCTGTGTGTTGCTATCAGCATACGTTTTTTATGTGAGCAACCTCATTAGCAAAATATATTTTTAGCCAGGTTTCCTGGGCAAATGGGCCCATTTCACCATGTTTTCAGCTGCCTTCTTTCATCCCCTAAAATTTGTGAATGTTTTCTGTTTCCAGCCAAGTATTATAGAGGCCAAGAGGTTGCAAAGATAATTTCCTTCAAGTTTATGAAAATATTCAGGTAGGAAAAAGAAATTTGAAAGAGTGCCAGACATAAAAAAACTGCAGCATGAACTCACCTTACTGGATACCACAGATCTATACCAGGCACGTATGTTAGAAATGCTCCAACCACATAAAAATGGTCAGTGAAACTTGTACTTTATAGGACTCCCAAGGTGCAAGACTTTAGGAAACTGGATTTCACTAATTCTCATATTCCGAGCTGTGTGGCAGTCTAAGACTGTTAAAATCATAAGCTAAAGGTAAGTTGGAGTTAAGCTTGTATTTAATACTTCTCATTCACTGGAATCTAAAGGTAATGTAGACCTGGAAAATATTTTCATTTCTCTGGATCTGGTAGCCCACCATATAGCAAAGCAAATGGTACTGAGGTGGCAGAACAAATGTGGAAAAGAAACCAAAAAAATTTTTCTTAAAAAACAAGTGTATAATGTTCCTAGGAAATAATGCATAGACATAAAATGCAAATTGTAGTCTTCATTCTCTTACACAAAATTTCCAGTTCCTCAGCTCTTTGGCCTTACATTTTTATGGACATAGGGGTTTTTTTCCACACTTTTAGCTGAAAGTCAGGATGAACATATATATAACCTAGTTTTCCATAAGGAGATTGCTGTGTGCTTAATCAACTCTGAGTTTCAGAAAATGACATACATATCACTCCACCATATTTCACAGGATATACATTGTCTGTTAAATACTTTTCTTGAAGATACAGATGCTTTTCAGAACTGAGGGTTTTATACATGAACCTTGAGGAGATTTGTTTTAATGAGTTGGATTTCACTGGAATTGAGAAAACGTATGTAAGCCTACACAAGACTATATTTCTTCTTACTGTATTGGAAAAAGTCCATGATAGGGAGTTTCCATGACAGGGAAACCCAATTAATTTGACAAGAGACCTTTGAGAGAGCTCTGTTGGAATATTTTCCTCAGTTCACTCACAGCAGGGAACTTCTGAGCAACCAGTGAATTTAGTGTAATTACAAAGTACACTTAAGCAGTCCAACACACAACAGAAATCTCACTGGCAAAATGCAAGGAGCAAACTAGAAGCAATATTTGCTGACTGTGCTGATTTTTCCTATTGTTTTTTAGCTATAATGAAAGTGTATGAAGATTTTTTCCTTTATAAAGAGGGAATCTATAGACACTCCCAGAGAGCAGGTTCTAAATGGAAAACTCATTCAGTCAAGCTCCTTGGGTGAGTAAAGCGTATTCTTTTACTCTCTTCCTCTGCCAGTCATGAATGTAGTAAAATATCAATGCCAAGTGTGGAACCCAAAGGTTTCACTGTTAGAGGGGGAGCACTGTTAGCTCCCAACATAAGATTGTTGTTGTTTCATTTTCGCATATCTGAGAATTTTAGGGAGTATTGGAAAGAGGTATAGACCCATTGTCTTTTAACCTACTCTAACATTCACTCTGAAACTTCAAATATACTGGTTTATAGAATAAAATGTTTTGCTGAGTATTCACAAATATTCCATGTACACATCAAGTTGTGAACAAAACTGACACAATTTCCTCCAAACATGCCACCAAGCAGAATGCAAATGGAAACATAAAAATTGCTGGTGGCCTCCTAATTAACAAGTACCGCTTACTGGCACAGCAGTCCAGACTCTCTATGTCCCAAAGAGAAATCAGCTGCTGCTGGGATGCTGCTGACTTTATTTGGGATGTGCAAGGAATACACACTCAGGATTGGAACTGCTGCAGAAGACTGTGTATAATACATTAGTGGATTTCCCTTCAAATGTAGACCAGTGCCACTATATTAAGTTGACAAGTATCTAATAATGCATACACTTGAATTACAGAACACACCACGGGGCTTTATTCTTTGACATGGAGGGATTATGCAAGGATGAATTTATTAAATCATGAATGAATAGTTACACAGAGAAATGACTGGAAAGTCTCAAACAAATATTTTATAGGTGATCTAGAATATCAAATAAATAATGATTCAGGCCTGTGCTAGGAAGATTACTGAAAGTATCTTCAACATGTAGTTCAAGAAAATAAATTCATGAAATAAAACACATTTTGTGTTTGTGATCTTAGTGAAGATATCCTTGTAAAGGACATGGAAATGCCTATGGTTGTGGAAACTGCTGGCTATGAATTACAAGAGTGTGCTTGATAGTGGCACAGCAGCAAAGAGAAGCAGCAGGCTTATGCAAGATCATCCTTGACCCTATACTGTTGCAAAAAGTACTGCCTCAGACTAGTAGAGGAAAAGCTCCTGAAGTATGATGACAGTGAATGTTGTGAAGCAATGAAAGAGAGAAACTGGAATTTAGGTTGGAAAAATGGAGGACTGAATTAGGAAAAGCTGTTTATGAAGGACAGCTGGTATGTATCGGTTTATGTGTATGCATTTAAGGTATATGTGAAGGGCGATGAGAAACCAATAAAATTAGACAGTGAAATTTGCAATGCAATTTGAATACCTCAGTTCAGGGATGAGCTGCTGTGAGGCCATGAGTGCAGGTGTTGGGAGGGCTATGAAGCATGCTTGGTGCAAGCATGGGGTGATGACAGCTATTCCCTCAGACATACTGCCCCAAATATATGCTGAATAACCTACTGAGGTGAGTGTTTAAGCCAGAGTGGCACAGGGGGACAAAGTGATGGCTGAGGAGGGAGAGAGGAGGAGGGAGAGAGAAGGAGGGCTATTAATGTGCTGAAGTGGATGCTGATTTAAATGGGAACTGATAAGCTGTGCAAGGAAAAGATAGCAGCCCTTAGGCAAGGAGCCACTTGTGAGCAAAAAACTGAGCGCCTTGACTGAGACTGGCAGCTAACTGCAGAGGATTATGTTGAATGGTCAGTGCAAAACACTGAGCAGGAGGAAAGCCAAGTGTTCTGGTATACTGAAGAAGAACATAAGAACTGCAGGAAAAAGAAGAAAACTGTGTGTGATTATATTTAAGAAACCTCAGCCTGGTTCAGAGTTTATTATGTGGGAAATGTATTTACTTACTAACTTTCATTGAACATTGCTGAAATATCCATTGGATCCAGCAATATAAAGAATTATCCATCCTATCATTGTCTAATGTGTAAGTGTTCTGACCTCTGAGATTATGTCATATAAAAATATTTGCAGAGTTTAACTGTAAAAATTGAATGCAAGTTTGACAAGTTGGAGGCTGTTTGAGCCCAAGCCTAGTTGTACTTGAGTTTCTAGCAATGAGGAATCCAGTGAGAAAATGTGATTCTGTACCTTGAAGTCTAAAACACTCTTTTGTATAGATTTTAATGTCTTCAGGATTAAGCTATCACTTTTTCATATCATTCATTAATTTGAATGTAAAATATGTGGCCTGGGTGTAAGTTCCTTGCCACTCACATATAGCTAGGGTGGGGTTTTTTTTGAGCAAATGATAATGCAAAGTCCTTGACCTAAATAAAAAACTCATAAGCATCTCATTAAAGTTGAACTTCAAATAAAAATACTGATGATTATTTGCATTCTGCTTAGCTGAGATGATTCCTGGACAGAGAAAAAGGAGCAGACACATGCTGACACATAGGGTAAAAAATGCAGTTTTCTGTGGGTTGATGTTTATTGCAGTGTGATTTTTTTATTTAGAACCCCTTTTATAAAGGAGGTTCATTATTTGTAAAAGGCAGCCATAATAATGAATAGCCATATTAAATTAATATTTGTAATCTCTCAGAAACATTTTTGAGGATTCCTTAAACTGCCTATGAATTGTATAACATATAAGGTGATGGAGTCATAAAATGGAAATAAATTTTGGTGAAGCTTGTAAGACCTGTTTGTACAAAAACTGAAATGCACATATAAACTGCTTATTTGATCATTGGGTCATAAGGATTGTAAATGCATTGACTGGATTCCCTTGTTCTGCAATTTGAAATTGTTAGTAATTTTCTATCATTTGAAGGCTTCTTATTTATAAAATCAGCTCTGGTAGGACTGTAAGTCTATCATCTCCAGTGAGGTACTGTGTGACTTCAGGCTCAGGGAGGGAATGGGATAAGACAGACCATCATGGAAGCAGAAGAGGAAAATGTGGAACAGCCAGGCGGAGGGCATTGCAGGTAGCAGACCATTTGGATTTGATCAAGGTCTCTATGGACAGTGAAATAGGGCTTCCAGCAATCTGAAGGCAGGATGGACTGACCCCACTGACATCTAGAGAGAGTAGGATCTCTCAAGCAATTTCTGTGTCTGTATTCCAGAGTCAGGGAGGTACGCAGAAAAATGAGTAAGGGAGACTGGGATTCATAACATCTAAGTTTTGATGTGTAAAAGCTAGATACCTATGTCTCTGCTAGGCAGCCATGGTTCTCTTTATCTTCCATGGCTATTCATCTGCTCTATGCTGGGTATCTCTCTTAAGGTGAGTTGAATTGCTTTGTTGGATCTTATTTCTCTTTGCTGACTATAAATGAACCTGTGGGGTAACATCAGACTTAATACCTAGCATTAAAAAGTCTAGGTTAGACTAGAGGAAACCCACTTGTAATGGCATCATAAAGTAGCTTAAAAACAAAATGACTGTATTACTGGTATATAATATTTATAGTAAGATAGTATCTTCAGAATGTCTTGCAGACAGAATGAAAACAAGCTAAAGAGGCACAATGAAACTGCAAATGGTAAGTGGGACTAAGGAAGACAAATTGGTCAAAGTTCAGTAATTTTCAATTTTTCAGCTGCACTCATTTTAAGAAGACTAATGACTGAAAAATGACATGTGAAACTGTCATCTTTATCTCAAGATCCCTTAATAATAAAAGTAGACTGAATTCACATCAAAGATTAACTTGGTAGCAGATTTATCTCTCAGAGCTATACATTTAAGCTAGAGTTGCTGAACAAACTTATTGTCTATTCTATAGTAGATTCTTGTAAAATTGGTGCATCTTTTTTTCTAATCTTCTTTTCCTTCTACTCCTCTGGCTTTCTTAGTTCCACCTAGGAAAAGATGACAGAATAGAAATGTAGTGTCTATAGGGAAAGAAAACATGAGGCAGATTTGTTGATGGTGTAAAGATGCCAAAGTCTATTCAGCATAGAGGAAGTACATTGGCTTAAATAGTTACAGTTCTAGATCAAATATATCTCTTTTCAGAGTTAGGCATAGTGAAGTAAAGTATCCATCATTAATGTCTGCAGCCTGTTCAGACAAATCTTGTCTTAGACTCTTTCCTCTGCATCACTTCAGTATTGGTGCCAAGCTACAATATCTGCTCCGTACCTTCACTCAAAAAGCTGTATCTGCTGATCCCCTGACACTCTAAAATTCAGACAGGCCCCAAAAGCCCAAGTCTTTGGCTACAATCAAAACTGTGGACTGTCACTTTAAGGCTTGGAGGGGACATGAATAATTTTATTAAAAGCCTTAGATACTGTTTCACAAACAAGATAGGTTTTCAGATGTTTGGAACATGCTCAGAATGACAAAGAACTTTCATAAGAGAACACTGAGAGATGTACATTAACTGGAAACACATTTCCCCTCTATTCTTATCAGTGATTCACTGGAAGCTTTAAATTCAATAGTGCAGCAGATCAAATGACACTGAAATATCTATGCCCTGAAAAAACATTGGTTGAATGTTTCTTAACAGAAAAAGCCATATTAACGGAGATAAAATTGACACGTGAGGCAAAAACCTGTGTTTTAGAGTTGAGGGGATAGCCAAACAGAGCAACAGCACTCTAAGATTTAATACACAATTAAATGACTCACCTGTGCAAAGTCCAAAGGCTTAAAAAAGATACCAGTGACTACTGTTGGTGACATCTCAGGTTTTGGCTTTGAAGACACTCTTTTTCTATTAATTTTTCTCTTCCCTTGTCCTCACTTGAGCTTAGACTCAGAGTAACAACAATAAAGCAACATTTTAAACCACCAAAAGTCATGACTCAAATTATTTTCTTCATGACTAAAAAAACCTTGGGTTGAGTTCCCTTTTTCTTTCACAGGGAAAAAAATCTACTTTATTATTGTCAGACAATCAACATCAGATATTATAGTTTTAAAATTAAACAGCAACACACAAAAATATTTAACACCAAAGAGGAATACATTAGAAGATCATGGGGAAAAGATACACAGAGTCTGATGATTCATACAGTTAAAACTATGACACTGTCTCCCATATAATTCATTATGGTAGATTTGTGGGAATGATTTAGCTATTGACTCACTGATAATTTGACTCATCTCTCATGCTGAAAAGTCCAGGCAAAACCACAGTTTCAAATTCCAGCAGTCATTTTCTAAGAAGTTTTGTCTCACAGAGGACACTAGTCAGTGACCCTAACATTCTTCTTATTAATAAAAGATTAAGAACTAAACTTTTGTATAAATCAGTAGATGAAAATCCTAGTCTTTGAAAGGTACTAGGATTCTGTATTACAGAACTAAGAATAGGAAAAAAGCTGAAATAGTTATACCTTTTTTGTCTGGTAGAATTATGTCAGTTATATGACCAAGTTCAGGGAAGAAAGCGATATGAAGTTTTAGACCACATGTATTTCTGTCCCACCCTCTTTTTGTCTAGAGAAGGAGATACTGTGAGCCTCTTAAGAAAGCAGAAGTCTGATATTAAAATAAACCAGGTCAAGATGAGAGGGACCAAGTAATCTTTGTATCCTGTTGCTGTGTATATATAGTTTATGGGAAGACAGTATTTTTGCCCAAGACATTTCATTGTTCGTTTGGCCAGTGTGGTGACAGCAAATTCACAATGTCTATATAGAAAACGTACTATTAGAGAGACAAGTGAGTCCCGTTTGTTAGCACTGATTGTGGTCAGCACTTACGTGGGATGATTTATCTTTAGGAGGTATTCCTCTCTCTTGACAGTAGAGAGTGTTTTTTTTTTCCTAATCCAAAATGTCTCAGTTCCCAGAAGTTGAATTGGATTAATTTAGACTTTACCGAGTCTTGTTTGATCACCAGCATTTTTTTTTTCAAAGATGGAAAGATAATATCTCAATATCTCATTAAATATTTGACTGCAGAAATCCCATCGTTTACATGCCCTGGCAACTAAGAGGACAAACCGCATCCCAAGGTGCATCAAACCAGCTGGGCAAAAGAGGTGGTTATCCCACTGTATTCAACATTGGTGTGACCTCACCTTGAGTACTGTGTGCAGTTCTGGGCCCCACAATTTCAGAAGGGTGTGAAGGTCCTTGAATGCATCCAGAGGAGGGCAACAAAGCTGGTGAAAGGGCTGGAACAAATGTCCTATGAAGAGTGGCTAAGGTCTTTGGGCTGGTCTAGTTTGGAGAAAAGGAGGCTGAGGGGTGACCTCATTGCTCTCTACAGCTTCCTGCAGAGAGGAAGTGGGGAGGGAGGTGCTGAGCTGTTCTCCCTGGTATCCAGAAGGATGTGTGGGAATGGTTCAAAGATGCACCAAGGGAGGTTTAGACTGAACATTAGGAAGCATTTCTTTACTGAGAGGGTGGTCAGACACTGGAACAGGCTTCCTAGAGAGGTGGTCGATGCCCCAAGCCTGTCAGTGTTTAATATGCATTTGGACCATGCCCTTAATAATTTGTTTTAACTTTTGGTCAGTCCTGAATTGGTCAGGCAGTGGGACTAGATGATTGTTGTAGGTCCCTTCCAACTGAAATATTCTATTCTAAGTTTATGTTGTAGTTGTATTGCAGGTTATATAATGTTTTCTAGTTGTCTTGTTTGACCTGAAGATCCTTGTGAATGCAGAAGTTAACAGAAATGAAAATATTTGAAAAAGCAAGAAAATTAGGAAAAAAACAACAAAGCAAAATATAAGACCAGAACCTTAAAAACAATACATACATTTCCTTTATACATCCTCTATGTATGCTGGTTTTTAACAAATTCATTGCTTCTGTTCGTGAAAATAGGATGTGACAAAATCCTATCTTCAATGCACCCCCACTCTAGAAAGACAGGGAGGAGCCATTGTAAACAAACAAAACGGAGACAAATCTTAGCTTTATTCCTGTAAATCTGGGAGTTTTGACAGTGATGTTAGTGATTCCAACATTCAACCTACAAACTTTGTAACTTGGAAACTGCAACTGTGAGTTGAAGTGGTTGAAAAAAAAATTGCAGGAGTGATTTAAAATTGTATTTTGCTGTTTGTGTATTTTTGATTGGTAGATGGGGACTGCCAGTATGTGAGAAGAGTCTGTTTTAGACATAAACTGTTGAATGGCAGAAGTTAGAAAGACGGTGCAGAATGCTGATTCCTAGAGCTCTGGTATTCAGTAAGCAGTTTAACTGCTTGGTTAACGCAAAGCACTGACTTCCACCAACATTGACAGCTCTGCAGCAATTAATTGCTTGGGATTCGAGACCTGACATTCGTCTTTACTCTTAAGACCTTATTTCGCTTTAGTTGACATCTTCAATCTTAAGGAGTCAGGTTGTATAATATTATTTAGCACAGTCTTCAGATGTATTTGCTGTATTTCCTGTTAACAGCATTTTACCTACAAAGCTGAACGTAAGCACGCTAGAATCTAGTTTCTGTTCTCCTACAAAACACCTCAGTTTTGAAGCCACAGCTGATAACCCTTTTTGTTGTGTTAGGTTGTATTTCTAGCTTTTTTATTGTTTTAATCAATGTTATTTAATTATCAACTACTATGCTTTTTTCTGAAAATTTTCTTTTCTCTTGTGAAGTCCACCTTCATAGTAGTGTTACAGTTTCTTGAAAAAGAAACTAGAAGATGTTCAAACAAAACCAATTTCCATTCTGTGGAAGAATGGTGAAACAGTCTCCATATTCTCATTTTTTAACTGTCAAGCAGTGTTATGCGTTCAGGGCCTACTCCTACAGTGTTAGTATCAAGGGAAAATTATTACTGAAAAGGACAGCTAAGGTGCCTCTACTATATAAAACTGTACACAAAATTATGAAAATCCTTTTATGGAATCACACAAGTACTCATCTTTTTATCTGAAAGAGTGCCTGAATTCTTGTTGCAAAGTCAGTTGAAGCTGGTTTCCCTTGGGTACATGGAAATACCTTGCTTACTTTTTCTCCTGAAGAGGGCTGAATGCGGTTTGGTGAAATTACTTCTTTTTATTCAAGGTCACTTTTGATTGAAGATCATGATGGTTTCTTTTGGAAAAGCTAAGTGGTGTATTTCTTACAGAATATTTTTGTCAGACAGAAGAAAACTCCCTTTTTAAAGTAATTTTTGGTAATGGATAGGCAGACCTTCTCCTTAATGATTCCTTAAAATCTCTTCTTCTTTTTCTTCTTCTTCTTCTTTCTTCTTCTTCTTCATCTTCTTCTTCTTCTCCGTTCTTCTTTCTTCTTCTTCTTTCTCTTTTTAATAAAAATGGAAATTTTGGAGGGGATAAGGCTGAAAGCTTTTCCTAAAAATACCAAAGGTGGGGACATTCGTGGTCTAAAGCTTTGTAAAAAGAGCCCTAATAGATTCCCCATCTCTGTGAGTAATGAGGTCCAGGATCTGTTTGCTTTTGAAATGTCATTCATTTGGAGTAAATATCAAGCTGGAATAATCACAAAAGCAAGAGACAAAAAAGTGCTATTAGATTATTTTGGTCATCTTCCAGAAAATGTAATACTGTTCTCTAATGGATGTTGTCCAAGAATGTGTCAACTCTCTTTTAAGCCTCTGTTATTTGCACTTGGGAACTAATTCCACTGGGATTTAATTTCATTGCTGGGATATTTTTTCTTAAAGTTTTCTTCCCTGAACTTCTTCGCCCTATTCTATCTATAGACTAATATATGACACTTAAATTTGTCTTTCTGCTTGGTGTTTGAGCCTTACACAGATCTAGGTTGTGTCTATATATTTTGACTTTCTCCTTTCTCAATTTGTCACACAAATACCTTTTACTGTTGCTCTTTTTATTCCTAGCAGTGACTTATCGGATTTAGTGTAGCGCTCCAGTCATACACTGTATAATTCTTTACCCAAAACATGCATGATCTTGCCTACTTTTATTCCCAGCTTCTTAGGTTTTCTTTCTAATGTTGTTAACGTACCTAAAGCAGACTCCATGTCTAATTTGCTGCTCACCATCACATCTATTAGCTTCCAAACACTTGGCTTCCCTGGAGACACTGGAAATCTCTGATTGCCTTCAACAAGGTCGGGATGTCATTACTTAAGAACATGTAGTTTGGATAGGTCTACTTTAGGAAAAATTAGTAATGACTGCATTGGCTACATGAACTACAGGATCTCAGGACCAAGAACTGATGAAGAAAGAAAAAGAACTGTAGGAGGAGATATAATATTGACTGTATTAAAGAAATTATATCAGCTAACAACTCTGGAACTGTCATAGTTTTTTAAGAAGTCAATCATTTATTAATTCCTGTTGATTTTAACTTACAGCCAAAATATTGAAACCTCAGATTCATGAATAGATACCCATTTATTTTCTTTAAAGATTACCTTCTGAAAGTAGTTAATGGCAACAGGATTTGCTCTTCTACTAAATCATTTTCACTTATAATGAACACCCATGCCCAGCACAAGGGGGATCTCTTCCATGATTAAGACTCCACAGCACGGCTGTGTTACAGGAAAAAAATAAAGTGTCTTTTCCCTTCCAATCTGTTGGTCCCTCAACTAGTTCTTGCTCCAAGACATGAGGGAACATAAAATACATCCCAGATTAGTTTAACAACCTTTTTAGCACAGCACATTCCTGGTTTAATTTTGTTCAAGAAACTGTAGCATCAATGATTTTGTGCTATATTGTGAAAAACTGATACATATCAGAACTGTAATTTCCATGTTGTTTATTATGATAATTTGACCCTCTTCTCTAAATTCTTTTATTTTATCCCTGATGGTTTAAGATGGACAGAATCCAAGTCCTTCAGTCTGTAATGTCTTAATTCTCCTCATCATTTATTCTGAAATCACGTGTTGCTGCTGTGTAGTTCTGGAAGCTGATAGATTCTATTGTCTGCTGATTCCCATTCTAATGCTTTATTCACTGTATATTTCCTACTAATTTCCAGTATTCTCCTTTGCTTATCTCACACTTCAGTAGGCAATTAATTATGTCAGGATTCAATCTGAGATTCAGGCAGGTGTGATCTGCTAGATATGCAAATTCTCATCACAGAGATGGTGATCTACTCAACAAAGACAGTGGAGACTGGAGGGCAACTCAGCTACAATTGCTCGTGGATCCATTAGTTGCCCCCACACAAATATTTGGTGCTACCAGAAGTGGGAAGAGCTTCCCACCTGGCTGCGCCTCCAAAAGGACATGGATGTCTCATAGGTCCTCTGTCACATCTGCCAGAGACATGTGGATGTCTCAGACACCTTAAGGCATCTGACATAGTGCTAGACACCTGCATTTAGGCAAGTGAATGGATCCCAATATACTGTGTTTGCTACTGTGGGATGCATACATTTCGATACCTTAATCTTGAACTAAATCCCACAGTGTTTTACAGTCAGGAAAAGGACAAAGTCTAATTCCAGTTCTGACAATAACATTTCCATCAAGGATAATAATACCAAGGTACTGCTTAAAACTCAGAAGAGAACAGTAAAACAGTAGTACACTGTATTAACTACATTTTTGAAAATATTGCAAAGGAACTATTATGTATTCTGTTTTTCCACAGTATACCCAGAGTAAAAATTTGCATTGATTAATAATATCCTTGTACTACTGGTGTCTTTCATAATCTGCACAGATCTTTTACTTTTCTGGGACAGCAGTAGGTGGCACGGGTTTCACTATTAAATGCCAATGGCTTATTTAGCTCCTTCAGGGTTATACTTCTTAGTTACTCATTTTTTTTGCATTTATTTTGGTTTTGAAGATTTTGAGGGACCAATCAACACTTTATCTGAGATGCTACTCACCAGGAAAAATGATCTGGAATGCTATCACTTTCCACAGTTGCTATCAATAATATACCAGGTTACTTATTGCTCCTATAGTGTCTTCCATGAGGGCTCCTTTTAAATTTATTAGCGAATAAACTTTTGCAACTAATGTCTATTTTAAAATATGAAATAAAAAAAAAAAGTCAAATCTCAGAGATTACCCAGATTCAGGAAGATATCTGTACAGAGACCCTACTATATAGGAGAACGTACAGGGTGTGAACTCCATTGAAACAAGACCATTTCCTGAATTGTTGAAATAAGATGCTATCCAGTTTCCATTCAGCCTAGCGGAAGGCTAAGAGTTTTAGAAGGTTAACATTTTCTCTAAATTTATTTTCAGATTACTAGATATTATCTAAGCATTTTATCAAATTCCTCTCAGTCAGTCTTTATTAATATTTCAAGGAGTAGCACTTACAGCAGCAAGTAAAACAGCAGTTAAAATTCAAGCTGAATTTAATACTATTCTTTTATATCATATATTTCTTTGTAACTCAGAAAATTTACCCTCAGATTCCTGGCTTAGCAACAGAAAGGATATTTAGAGATTTGTTTTCTCTGAGGTATCTAAACTTAAGCTTAAATTGGAAGCTGTGCTTGGATGCCATAACATGTTTGATAGGTGCAACTAAGGGACATAATGCAGAATGAATTTATTCCATCAGTAAGGGTGAAATCATGAAAACTACTGAAGTATAACTTTATAGGCAGGAAAAGGGAAAAAGAAATTGCAAAGATCAAATCTAATATTATGTTGAGAAATCTGTTTTAGAAAATTGAGAAATCTATTTTAGAAAATATGTCCTCCTTTCCTAAAGATACCACTGCAGAAACATTTTCCACTTAGGAGTTTTTTGAAAGAATTGCTTCCTCTTTAGAAGGTACATTAGTATGAATGAGCCAAGAAAACCCCAGAAATGCTCTTGATGGAGCTGGCATTCATTCCCAGAGGCAAGATGTCAAATCAAACTGGCATGTGGCTACAAACACTGCATCGTTGAACAATATATAGAGAGCGTCGTTCCCAGAACAACAGCTGTTTCTATTACAGCTGAGTGCTTTTTCAGACTGAGAGAAGTGCATTAGCCTGGGAGAAATGAAAATTGGTGAATCTCAGCCAGTCTTTGGACCAAGCCTGGACAAACCATGCCAAGTTTCAGGAAAGTCTTGGAAACAGGCCTAGGACCTCATGCCACAGTTGCTGCCAGTAAAGGTCAGCATCTAGGGAGATGACGCTCCGTTCCACCTTTCCTGCTAAGTCCTCCTCCTGATTTATGCACTAACCCCAAGACTGGTTTTGATTGGTAAACAGTAAATCAACCTTATTATCTGCTCTTTAGACTGCAGCCATTAAAAAAATTGGCAAAATCAATTGCCCCATCACAATTTATCAGTATACTTAGTATTTAACTGTTACACAAAATCTATACATTGAATACAAAATTTAATAATTCATAGAACTGTAGGCTAACTGAGGCTGGAAGTTGTTTAGTCCAACTCTCTACACCCTAAATTGGCAGGGCCATCTTAGATCAAGTTGCTTAGATAATTGAATACTTCAGATTAGAAGGGATCTCTGAAGGTCATCTAGTTTATTTACCTAGCTCAAAGCAGAGCCACCTTCATAGCTAAGGTTCATGGGGCTTCTCAGGTTGAGTTTTGGATATCTCTGAGGACAGATATTCCACAACCTCCCACTTCAGTAGTGCCTAAACACTCTTGTAAAATACTTTTTTCCCTTATGTCCAACTGCAATTTCCCTTGCTGAAACTGTGACTGTCACATTCTGACCATTGGCTATGCATGTATCAGGAGAGTCTGCTCTATCTTCTCTATACCTACCTTTTGTAAAGCAGAAGACAACAGATAGATGTCCCTTGAGCCACCTCTCCCGAGGGCTGAACAAAGCCAGCTCCCTCAGCCTCTCCCTGTATGTCATGTGCACCAGAACCCAAACATGTCAATGGACTCCTGCTGGTCTTGTTCCAGCCTGTTAATGTCTTTCCTGTATGGGGAAGCCAAAAACTGGGCACAGTGCTCCAGATGGAGAATGGCAGGTCCTGAATAAAGGGGATTAGTCATTTTTCTTGACCTGCTAGCTGCACTCTTGTATACTTTAATTTAATATACTTTAATTTAGAGCATTTGGATGAATGCCCATGGGCATGGATTACTGAGTAAGCAGCTCTTCTTTCTAAACTGTACGTTAAAATGCATAAATCACGTACCTCTGTTTGTATCTGACTATGATGGAACAAAACCTAGGAAATTAAATTCATGGATATGTTATAGTCAAGGATAAAAAAGGATCCTTTTCCATTTTGGTTTCTAAGTTTTCTTCCACTTAGAAATATTTCTGAGAATCAATAAGTTCCTATCAGTATATAAAACTACGTGCTGAATTTTTTTTTTCTTTGAAAATAACAAATGTTAGAAAAATATTTAATCGCAGAAATATGAATCTGCAGGAACTGGTCATCATCCTGCTCAGACAAGTGGGAGAGATAATGTGTAGTACTGAATGCAGGAATACATAAATATAAATTCAAGGCAGTTTCCTTCTGTCTGTAAGACTGATGTAAATATTGCACTTTCACACTGCAGCTGATGTAATTTTTTTTACTAAAACGGGCACAAGGAAAGAAGTAAAGCTGAATCTGATATGAAATCAGATAGCCTATTATATCTTTTTTTAAATTTATGATCATGACAGAGTGTATCTGAAATATATTTGGCAAAGAAAAGGCAAAGATAATTAATAATGCCTGAAATTTCATGTGATAATTCAAAGAAAAATAATCATGAGGCCGTTTTTAAAAAAAAAATTACATTCAATGGTCATTATGACCAACATTGTTTTTATGATTCCTTGCATTTAATGAGCAGTAGCTACAATTTGTGTTTGCAACCATAATCCAGACTTCACCTCTCTGCTAGTCACCAATTTGTCTTGTTTATTTTTCTCCTTTGGCTGGAAGTGCAGGTATTCCACATACATCAGGGTACACTGTGAACCAAGGAGAGCTGATGACACCTTGGCTGTTCAAATTTGGTTACAAAGATGACACAAAAATTCCAATTTCCCCACTCACAGTGTGGGGTTTCTCATCATATTTTTGCTGCTTGCCTTTCAAAGTGAATGGAGCACTGCAAATACAGCTCAAACACATGGTCTTGGTGGGATATACACCGATAAACACCCTGTCAATGGCATTCTGTATATTCTAGGATTAACTTTATATTGTGGAAAAAACCTGTAAAAGTTCACATCTTTGGTCTTCTGTTTATTTATGCCCTTTTATAGGCACCCAAGCATCATGACCTGTGAATAGTAACTAGACAAGCATTCATTGTGTAAATGCAAAACAAGACAGAGCTCTTGAAGCAATCAGTAGACATACCACATGTACCTAGCTACCTCAGGTATGCAGTACAGATTTTACTCATTGAACTGCATCTAGATTATGGCCTTGGAACTTCTTATGCCCCATATATACACAAAGTGAGGTTTAACAACTCAGAGCACTGTGTAGTTCAGCTACAACTACACATTTGTGAAAGTCCTATCATCTGGCAGGTGGGGACAACCTCTTGTGCAGTTTCATGGGTATTGCCACAACATTTAGCATGTTCTCAAAGATGTCATAGAAACATCATATAAGTTTACAGGTCATCCCCCACACTGTGCAGTAAACCGGATTACGCTGTCAACAATTTAATCTGAGCTGAAAAAAGCTGGGAAGATTTTCAGTCCCAACTCACCCGCTATTTTTGTAAAGGTGTTGGATGAGATCTTTAACAAAAATGTTCCTGGGGATCTTTGGCTGAATTGAAGAAATGTGTTCACTTTAATTTCAGTATTCCTACACAGTTCAGTTCAGTTCACCTGGCAAGCTCTTCAAGCAGAGAGATTCTGTCAATGAAAACAGGTTTTTGCAATGACAAACTAAAACTACACTTAGGTTAAGTTTTTGTAGTCCTAATGGCAATTTGGCTTGTGGTTAGAAGGATGCTTATCTTCATTTTCATCATCATCAGAGTTTGTTGTTTAAACATGGAGATGTTTATCAGTCATGATTTGTTCTGATACCAGTATTAGGACAACTAAGACAAGCTTTTCTTTTCTGGTTGTTCATTTAAAACTACAAAATGTGAACATATGCATCGAAGGTCTCACTAGTACCATCTCTTGTAACAGGTGGGGAGCATTAGCTGACAAAAATGGACAAAACCAGAAGTTCTGGGTAAGTGAATCCTTAGCACTTTGTTCTGAGGCAGAATTAAAAATCTCTACAACACAGATTATCTAAAACCAATTTATTTCCTTTCATTCACTCTTTCTGTGTCTATTTTTTTCTTTCACCTTAAAGTCTCCTGCATAATTCTGTTCCCTTTCTGGCAACTTTTATCATTCTGACCCTTGAACTATAGCATCATCTACCTCAATTTCAAAGCCTGTTTCATCCTATCTCCCATCTATATCTGTGGGTTTTCCTACACCATCTTTTCTGTCTCAAATCTTATTCAAATTCTCAAATGTTATTCACATTTCCCATGAAGACTCAGCTCTTTCTGATGCCTGCAAATGAGACTCAATAAAAGTAATCAATATTATTTGTTAAAACATTTGGAAAACACAAGCTATCTATTTAAACAGTGTTGGCAAATGCTATCCAGCTATCAGAAGAAAAATGAAACATTGGCTTTCAGCCATTTAGAGTAAGTCAGATTTTACCACTTTGATTATGATTAACAGCTCATCTTATTCCTGTGTTCAGCAGAAGGTAATTTGGAGTTTACATAGCTGATGGCAGGGCTTATGGTAGATAGTTTCACTGACATCTAGGGCAAAACTTCTACTGACTTCATTAGCAACTAAATTGCTCAATATGTCAATAGCTACCTGAATGAAACCTAATTTATTAAAAGTCAGCTTTTTTGTATCTTGGGTATCTCTTTAACAGGTTAGTTGTAATTGGAATTTTGGCCATTGTTGTTTCCATGACCACTTTCTCCAGCCACTAGTTGAATTATCTAATGTTTTCTGCTTCAATTTATCAAACTGCCTTGTAGAAATAGTATTCCATTTTTATTAACCCTGGTTTTGGAACTGAAATTTTGATCAAAACAAAAAGGAAAAAATGATTAGAAATCAGGAAAAGGTGCATTCTGATTCTCAGTGCACTAAATCTGAGAAACTCTGTTTCTGAAAAAGGAAACTAACACAAAATATTCACTTTGCATTCTACACCTAGCATTTTTAAATACTACTTTAAAATTGATACTTTTTTCCTCTTTGTTTTTTTTTCCTTAGATTGCTGCAAATTCCTGGGGAAAATCTTGGGGAGAAAATGGTTATTTTAGGATTCTACGTGGACAAAATGAGTGTGATATTGAGAAGCTGATTTTAGCTACTTTGGGATAGTCATAGTCTTCTACTCTAACTGTATTGTACTGTACTCTGCTTTATGTATCTATTCTTTCCATTGTTGCATATTGAGTCTTTCTAGAGAAATAAAAATGTCTTCTCTGTAAGTTACCTTTCTTTCTATTACGGCTCATTAGGGCTTCCTGACTTGGACACACTGCAGCCATCATAACACTCTCAGATCTCAACCAGTACAAACACTCCTTTATACTAATAGCAAGTTGTGTCCAGGACTACTGAAAACCTTGGTGTCTCACAGAGCAGGGAGTTCTGTCCTCTTTTATTTACATCTCACCGCTGTTTTGTTATATTACTAATGGTTGATTCAACAGTGCCTGAAATAAATGGAATCACATTGTTAGTATTAATCTCTTTACAATACATACTCTGGGCACAAATCACTTTAGAAATACTACATGCTCTTCCACACAGAATTGGCTCAGACAGCTCATGGTTATACTGGACAAAAAATTCCAAAGAAATGCAAGTAGAGTTCTGATCTTGTTGCAGAATAATTATTTCCTATCCTAGCTTAGATAAGTTGTATCTATGTATCATTATTTCTTCCAGGAAATTAACTTTTTCTAGTAGATCCCACAAAGTTGATGCATTTAGAGTAATACAAAAATTGCTTGCAGTGAAACTGCATATTCCTATTCCCACAACCACAATTAAAAATGTACAATTTCAATAATTTTTTTAAATAAAAGAAAATAAGAAGAAAACGTAATTTCTCCTCAAATAAGTCTAGACTAGACTAATTCCTGAACTGCTTGCCTTCCACTCACTGTTTAACCTGGGAATAGGCATGTGCCACCATTGCCAAAAGCCTATTTCCAATGGATAACGATGGAAAAGACATTCTGTTGTTTGTCTGCACTGACATATCTGTAGTCCAGGCATAGTTCCCGGTGTTGGCCAGCATGATCATTAGTGCAGACAAGGCACCCAGAGCCCCTTTCCCTCCTAACATTCCTATAGCTGCTTCTGTCTGAAGAAAAAAACTACTGACATGCATCCCCTCGTATCAGCATTGCCACAAATCTTGACAAGCTTGAGGACTGTTTTGCTTATTTGTTAATTAAAATACAGATATTGCAACTATTTTTATAAGAAGAAATTAACTACTTTCTACCCCTTTTAGTTTCAGTTAATTGAAATGCCAGATACCAACAGGAATCATCAGTCATAAAATTATTTATGAAAGAAAAAACCCTGGCATGTTACATAGGTGGGGGAAAACAGTTGCCATGAAATTCCAGTGAAAAAAGAATTGCCAGTGACACCTTCAGTGACTTCAGCAGACTATGCTTCACTCTTTCTAGAAAATTAGGAACTTGATGTCTAATGTCACCACCAAAGGTGTAATAGCTTTTCCTTCAAGAACTTTTCATGGCAGTGGTATACAACAGATGTCCTTGCCACCGAAATGATGTCTCTTAAACTAAACTTGAGTCACAATTCATGTTACATCACTACTGAAAGAACTATTATTAAAATGTTAGGATCATACTGCTGCACAAGCTCTTCTGTGGCCTCTAGTGTCATACAATAAACTGAATTTAGACACAAAAACCTTTATCACTTGAGATTTATAGCAAATTGCAACACAAGCAATTTTAGAAGAGCTAAGTTCTCTGAGAGAAGTATTAACTTTTCTATGTTTAGTGAGCTAAACCAGGAGTTGGGAGGAAAGTGTACTGAGCCATCTACACAGCTACTTCCCAACCTCTTGGTATGTATTGATTCCATAAACACCAAGATTTCAAAAGAGTTTAGTTCTGAAGGGAATGTTACGGTAAAAACATATCCAGTCAACTCAGGGGGGGGTTTCTTTCATTCATGTTCAAGTTGGTTTGCACTGCTGTTGCTCTTACTTTTGTCAGTGGTTGTTGCTACTCCTGATTTGCTTGCGAGATCTTTCTAGTATCTGGGCTGTCACATTAAGTTTCTTCAGTGATGAGAAAGCTCAAAACTACACTCCTAGATCTTTACCTGATGAAATTGTCATCTTGGCTTGAATGAAACACCGTATGCAAGTAAAACAAATCCAACCACGTCGAAGCAATTTAATGGTTTGCAAAGTGATACTGCTCTACCCACCTTCTGGGGTTAACCTTTGATGCTCTGAGTGATGTATGTGCTCAGCACCCTCTCCATACCCTCTCAGTATCACAAAGCTGTTATCTGTGGAAATGCCACAGTACCTGGAACTTAACAGGCAGGCAAATGCATCTGCACCTCAAAGCCAATTTGCTCTTTGAAAACAACCTGGATGCTGAGGCAGCTATTCTGCTGCTATTCAGAGCACAGGGGTCTCCTGCTAGTGCAGGTCTTCTTACTCATAGTGATCAAAAAGACAGTGGGGCCTGGGAGCCACCAGTGGCTCTGCCTCATATAGACTACCTGGAGACAGATTTTAAATGTCAGAAGGGCTTTAAGCTTTTCTAGTCCATTATTTGGTGGGAGTATGAGGGAACTTGCTCTTCATTAAGATGCCACCTCTCTCATTTTTCTCGGCCTCTCCATCACTAATGCTCAGCCATGCCTGCTAGCTTGGACTAAAAGTGTCATCTAGCCTGGAGTTTTTTCCTGTATGAATAGAAAGGAACAATATGTGGCTCAGGTTAATTCAATAGAGAGCTCATCAGCTTTAAATCACTAGTATAACTAATGTTCTGTAGGAACTGCAGAAAGGGGCAGTACCAGGAAGGGAAGGCAGTGCAGGAATAACCTTTGTGTTTGTGACATGGTGTAAATTTCCTTGGCATAAAACCAGGAAGGTAACATTTTCATGGCAAGAAAAAAAAATAAATCCCCCACTCAGATTACACATTACAATATTACTTGTTAAAAACATGCTATATGAAGTTTTGATTAGTTGTCAGTCTAACTGTGAAACTTTAAAACTGGGTATACAAATAGGTAGAAGAATATATGCCTTGGGACCTGGTACCTGACAGTATTCATAACTAATGGAAAACTCCCTGTCTAAATTCCTATATGTTTAGAAACAGTTTCAGATAGAACTCTGAACAGAAATACCTATGAACTTCGGGAGAGTTTGAATCTTCCAAATATTAACTGAACAGAACAGGCTCCTTTTGCAAGTTATATTGATCATCCTTCAGGGCTTTCCCGCAATCAGATCCTAAATGACAGTATCTAATAGATGAACACCGTTAATGCACTTTGAGATGGCTTTAAGTGGAAATTAATTTTAAAATTAAAAGGGCTAACAAGCTGTTATGGGTTTGTGTGGCGCGGTTTTCCTCGGTGGCAGGGGAGGGGGGGGCTGCAGAGGCGGACCCTTTAAGAAGTTGCTGGAAGAAGTTGCCGCCCCAAAATGTCGGACCCGCGCGCCAAAATGTCGGACCCGCGCGCCAAAATGTCGGAC
>VYZV01013982.1:83081-94272 GCA_013401275.1 Pandion haliaetus | reverse complement strand
ATCCCCGATTCCCCTGCGCCGCCGGGGGGAGGAGGTAGAAGGCATCGATAGTGAACTGAGCCGGGAAGGCGGGAGGGGTGGGGGGAGTTTGTTCTGATGTTTGGTTTCCCTTCCTAATACCCTTGTGTTTTGTTTTCTGTTTTGATTTGTAGTAAATTAAATGGATTTTGTTTCTTTCCCAAGTTGAGCCTGTCTTTTGCCCGTGACCATAAGTGGGGAGTGATCCCTCCCAGTCCTTGTCTCGACCCACAAGCCTGCCTTTGTATTTTCTCCTCATCCCAACGTAGCCAGGCGAGGGGGTGGGGGGTGAGTGAGCGGCTTCGTGGTGCTTTGTTACCGACTGAGCTGACCTGAAACCACGACACAAGCCAATAAAGGAACCCAGCTATTTTCACACTATTGTTACCCTTTTTTCCATCCTATTATTATAGAAACATTGCCCATCTGCTAAATGATAAGAAATCACACGTTGAAGATTGGCATCCTATCCCATGGAAAGCGCTATCAAGCCTGGTAATACTCTCTGAGTAAATAATTTTGTTTACATAGGGTGCCTGGCAAGCATTGAATTCCTGAAGGCAGTTGCTCTGCTGAGGGGTCTGAGTCACAGGCAGACTTGTGAGTCACAGGGAGCTGCCTGTACACTGGGCTCCATCAGAGATTTTGGTGGGGCTGAGAAGCACAGAAAGCTCCTTTCCTACCACACTAGCAATCACTGCACACAACTTGGCAAGACTGGGTTTCCCCAGCTCTGGAGTTTGCTCATCATCATTAGGAAATCTGAAAAAATTGATGACACTTGCCAAAATAGGGATTTTCATTTCATGTTATTTCAGAATCATGCGTGATGAAAATGCTTTTACACAGCCATACAATAGCATTAAAGCATAGTATGTGCATACTCCTGCTAAAACTAATTGAGAAAAGAGAAGCATTTGAACATCTCACTTAATGAGCACAATTGCTTGAGAACAAAAACTGAAGGCAGCCAGGCTGCAAAATGAGGTTGGAGTAGAGGGAAAGGATTTGCCAGTATGGTATTTAAAGACTTCAAATTATAGGAGAAGTCGGGCACATGGACATCCTCCTGAGTGCCACCTTCAGAGAGCTGAGAAATGGGTCTTCTTCTGTACCAGCACCGTGTTGTTGCTACCCTGCCCTTAGCTGGGGGATGTAATACGTGGCTTGGATTTTGCCTGTCTTCTGTCTACTGCCTGCACTTTTCCCTTAGGAGGCTGCAGTTAGGCAAAAAAGAAGGGGTTTTTAGGGGGGTTGCTTTGTCCTGGATGCCCAGAGTGAGGTCCCTCTAGGAGAGCTTCCCTGGGCATGCTGAGCTTAGGGTGGCTTCTGGGCTTCAAGCTGGCAGCCAGCACTGGGACTCAAAGCTGTACAGCTTTGTGTAGCTGAGTACAACAAATGACGTGTTTTGGGGGAATGCAACCTAAAGCAAGTGGAAAGGGAAATCCAAGGTACATAAGGAACTCATACCAGGAGCAGAGACTAGACAAGCCCTGAGAGGAATGACAAGGGGACTATTTTCCTCTGGGAATCAAGGAAAGTTGCTAGACTGAGAGCAAGCCTGAAGAAAAGGAGCTACACTTCTAGGAACCAGAGATAAATGGAAATTTGCTTGTCAATCTTTTCAGCTTAACATTTTACTAGAGGTGTGACAGGAGCTTGCACCTGGGCACTTAATGCTGTACATACCATTTGGTAACTGGTTCCTATACGAACAACTGGCTTACACCTTTGCACCCATTCCTCACTGCAAGGATTAAGCCTTTAGCAGGATGGAGACCATGTCTTTGCCTGAGTTCGCATCAAACTGTGAGTAACTGTGCTGGTTTTAGCTGGGGTAGTGTTAATTTTCTTCATAGTAGCTAGTATGGGGCTATGTTTTGGATTTGTGATGAAAACAATGTTGATAACATAGGGATGTTTTTGTTACTGCTGAGCAGTGCTCACACAGAGTCAAGGCATTTTCTGCTTCTCACCCCACCCCACCAGCGAGGAGGCTGGGGGGCCACAAGGAGTTGGGAGGGGACACAGCTGGGACAGCTGACCCCAACTGACCCAAGGAATATTCCAGACCATATGATGTCATGCTCAGCATATAAAGCTGGGGGAAGAAGGAGGAAGGGGGGTGTGTGTGTGGACATTTGGAGTGGTGGCATTTGCCTTCCCAAGTCACCATTAGGCATGATGGAGCCCTGCTTTCCTGGAGATGGCTGAACACCTGCCTGCCAATGGGAAGTGGTGAATGAATTCCTTGTTTTGTTTTGTGTGTGGCTTTTGCTTTACCTGTTAGACTGTCTTTATCTCAACCCATGATTTTTCTCACTTTTACTCTTCTGATTCTCTCCCCTACCCCACCGTGGGGGGAGTGAGAAGCAGCTGTGTGGGGCTTAGCTGCCGGCTGGGGTTAAACCATGGCAGTCACACTGCCGTATTCTGAAGCCCTCCTACATCCCCTCAGCCAAGATATAGCCGTATCCCACTACCATGTTTATTTCCAGACAGATTCAACGTGGGGACTCCCAGCTACTGAAATTTTCTTTATCTTTAACTTCTGGTCCCAAGTGTTGTTCAGCAGTCACTCAGAGCCAAGGAGGTTGGCAGAGGTCAGTGAGGGAGGGCTGTATAGTGGGAATCTCTGCTTCATATAGCAGCAACTGGTTGTTAGGGCATATTAAAGGCAGAATGAAAGCAATGAAAGGAATCAATTTTCACTTTTCTTTGTAACACTGTATCTGTCAATACACATACTGTATTACTTACATCAGTGAATGTTATTACTTCATCTATAACACTTTACTTCTGTGTCTGGAAATCTTGATCATGTAGTAGCATGACACAAAGCTGTTCCCAGAGAAGGCAGCTGAGGGAGGAGCCTGAGGCAGGAGGTCAGACTCTGCTCACCAATGAAATCCTCAGTGTTTTGAAGTTTTGGGGGGCACTTGAAGCCACGGACTGCTTCAGTCTGTGTATGAAACAGTTTAGGGTTATCTGGAGGTTTCACTTAGCTGTGCCAACAGGGACAGCCACATAAACACATAGACAGGAACTCATGAATTTAAACTACTGCCTTAATCTAAGCATAACTGCATTTCCTTTGCAAAACTCTGAAGACTATCCTCTTTTTCTCTGCAGCAAAACCAGCATAAAAGCACTGATTTAGTGCATTATATCTATCAAATCATGATACACAACACAATGCTTTATCAAAGACAAATTTCTAGAAAACTTATATATAAAAGACAAATGACTCAGCTGATGTTCAAAATTCATTGCCAATATTGCTATTGAATGTAATGGTAATACTGTTCTCACTGGGATGGCATAAATTAGCCAACAGGGCTTCTGTTCATCAAGAAACTTGCAAGCAGAGAAACTGGACAATCAAGGTTCTGGAACCTGCATAGATCTTCTTTTTTACTCTATGCAAGCAGTTTTCATAAAGTACTCCGTACTCCTAGCTGGCATGATCACTGCCTGTGGAAAAATGTATTAAAAGTGTGCGACCTCAGTAGAAGCCAAATTGCTGAAGTTTGTGAAAGTCTTGACATTAGGAGAGAAGCCAAAAGGGTATAAGAAGAGGGAAGGGGAGAAGTGGTTTAATAATTCTTTCTGTTTTCCACCAGGTCTGGAAGAGAAACTAATTGTACTTTTGTCTTGGAAAAAAACCTCAGCAAGTTTTGCCGGGTTTTGGCTCACTCTAACACAAAAATTAAGGCCATACTTACAGACTATTCAGCAAGTCTGGGCCAAGCTTTGAGAAAGCCCAAAGCAAGAGTATGTTTCTACTGGAAGCTGTATTACACATCGTCTTGTAATGGTTCTACTACACCCAGCCTGGCTTGGAACTCATCCTGTTTCACTCTGATTTCCTTGTTGGAAAACTGTCCAAAACCAAAATGAAGTGTGACAGGAGATTAACACAGCTGCACTGAAGGAGGGCATCAGTATTTAATAAAAAAAGTGTGTTTGATGTCCAATGAATAGTTCCTGCCAAGTTTCATACAACACTGCTACAGACAAAAATACTAGAGCACCATGGGGGAGGCTGCCCTAGTGGCATTTTCAAGGTAAATAATTGCATAATGATTCATCCAATAAAGAAGGCCAGATAGAGGGAAAAAAATTACAACTAATCACTCATTTCTCCAAACCCTGAAGAATTAATTATTCCATTACACAGAAAAACTTCCTGCTTTGGAGTGAAGTTTGGATGAACAGACCGCATTTCACTAATTGGCTAGTTTTAATGTGGATTTTCATCACTGTTCTGATGCTTCTCTGCCTTCTCATGGTGTGTTGTTGCCTCTTAATGTGTTTGCATTTCTGTATTACCTTTGTCATTACTGACATGCTCATGTTTGGGACAGCGAAGCTGATATTTAAATAAGGTTGCAGGCAAGCCATCTGTGTATGTTTGAAATAAGTTTCCATGGTATTTCAGAAAGGCTGCTGGAATTTACTTCAGGAGAGCAGAAGAACAAGAAATTTAATAGAATTCCTGGGTACTGAATTTTCTAAATGCACAGGCCACCCAAGCAGCACTAGCAGAGAGGGAAAGAATATAAATGGGCATAACAGCAGTCTGATGTCACCTATCAGTCTGACTCTGTTCCACTCTTCTTTTGGTGTGAGCCTCTGCCAGCTTCCCTTCTATGCATGGCAATGCATGCTCAGTCCTCGCTGGGGTACTCTGCTCACTCAATATATAGCTCCAAATGCAGAGGCTTTTTCCAGCACAGACTCACCTTAAAAAAGAAGTAACTATTAGTCATTGGAAGAGAAAATCTTGAGAAACTGGGCACACTTAGATAAAGAAGTTAAGAAAAGCCTTTGGTTTAAGCCTGAAAGTCCATGCTGATGTTGGGAAAACAAGATGCTTGAATAGTTCAGATTGATGCCCCAGGACAGCATGTGTGGCTTTTAAGGCTACTTACAATTTCTTCTGCATGAGATACCCTGAGTTTTCTCACCCATAAACACAGCTCCAGGAAGAGCTAAAGGCTGTTTGGGATGTGTGTGCTGCAGAGAACAAACAGGGATCACGCTAATTGGCACGACAATAGCTACAGTAAGTACGTGCATCTGTGGATGCATGGATCTGTTTGGACAAACACAGTGAGAATTTTTTCCTCATAGCACTGTCTTGGGTCTAGAGCTGTTCTAAAGGAGAGCTAAATTCCAGTGAATTCAGGTAATTCAGGTAGTCAGGGTGTTCAGAACTGGATAAATCTCAGGGAAGAGAATAAATTTTTTATTCTAAAGGCAAGTTGCTCAGTTAGTCTAAAGACCATGAAGGTATCTGTAGAGAACAAGTGAATTTGCTTTGCTGAGAACGCTAACTAGACAAGATAGGACTATATAATCACTCCTTCCTGTAATATCCTTTTTTTAAAAAAAGACTCATTATACATGAATTAAGCTGCAGCCAGAGGCCGAGAACTTTACCTTTTCTTACCACAGGGACAGCTCTGTAAAAGTATCACACCCTTTGGTATCAGTGGTAAAGCTCTCTTTCACACAGGAGGGAAAGGGGAAAGAAATCATGCATATACTCTTTGTTCATGTGTGTTCTTGAATACAAAGATCTGACCTCTTGTGGTGTCTTAATGAGAGAGATTTGCACTGGTTTATTTTGTTCATCAGCTTCTTCCCCCTCTGCAAATGCATGCAGAAACCCAGAGGAGCAGCGTTGGTGTACTGAGTGTGCACAGAGATGATTCTCTGCCTAAGTTTTAATGAGACTGATGGCCTGACTGCAGACTTAGCTGAACTGGGAAAAAACATTGCTTTTTATTTATTTTGAAAGCCTCCCTCCTTCTTCAAGCCCCTGAAACACTTTTGCTCAGTGCTGCTCAGTGCTCACTTTGTTCTGAAGGGATTCAGTTGTGTTGCTTGTGGAAGCATTCAGGATGCTGTCAAGATGTGGCCTTAGAGCAATGCCAGTGTGGGCGATAGTAGTTGTCTTTATTCAGAAGGGTCAAACTCTGTATCAGAACCAGATGTAACAATCTCTGCAGGCTTGTGTACATCTGCACGTGTGAAGCCTAACTCCAGAGGAATGCTGTAAAGATGTGTGTAAGTGTTCATATGATGAAGGAAGTTAATGCCTTTATTTACACCTTTTTTTGGAAAAAAAAATAATTTCTTCACCTTTATATTTTATTTCCAATAGAGCAGAATATAGCAAATTTCCATATGTATGTAGTATTTTTCAATTATGATGCAACTCCTAAGAAAACACGGTACCACTATAACAGTATGGCACAAGTAATGTCAAATTGTAGTTGCTGAAAAATAAAACTGTTCCTGACTCTTCACTGAACAAATGTCCTTTAGTGTCTGCTTAATCTTTCAGTTTTGCTGATCAGTGGTTATTTGTATATAAGAAATCTATAATCTTTGCTTAAGGCCATTATCAAATGTGTTTCCTACTGGTAGCAGGTACAAAATACTGTAAAGAGTACTACTTTTGCCCATGGAAAAAGCCTGAGGACCCGGATATATTGTCTGTTAAATTACTTTTAAAGAAAACCTCCCTTCCCAAATAAATTCTGTCCCACTGTAGTCCCTGTGGGTTTTTCCCCTTCATTAAGTGAAGCAGGCTTCTCTGGGTATCGGTCTGCCTCCCTTGGGCTGACCTGCCCACACTCTAATCCACTCCCCTCCCTCCCAGGATTAGGTAGATGCAGTAAAACTTTGGACCATTCAACGAGTGAGGTAAGCAAGGAATCAGCAATCTCTTTCTGTTAATTTTATTTTGTCCTGGTTTTGGCTGGAATAAAGTTAATTTTCTTCTTAGTAGCTGCTCTAGTGCTGTGTTTTGGATTTAGGTTGAGAAGAATGTTGATGACACACTGATGTTTTAGTTGCTGCTAACCAGTGTTTGTACTAAGTCAAGGATTTTTCAGCTTTTCATATTGCCCTGCCAGCGGAGGCTGGGAGTGCACAAGAAACTGGGAGGGGACACAGCCAGGACAGCTGACCCCAACTGAGCAAAGGGATATTCCATACCATATGACGTCACTCCCAGTATATAAACTGGGGGGAGTTGGCCTGGGGGCACTGCAGCTCGGGGATTGGCTAGGCATCGGTCAGCCAGTGGTGAGCAATTGTATTGTGCATCACTTTTTTTATATATTCTAGTAGTAGTAGTGGTGGTGGTGGTAGTAGTAGTATTTTCACCTCCTTTTCTGTCCTATTAAACTGTCTTAATCTCAATGCACGAGTTTTACTTCTTTTCCCCCTCAGTTCTCTCCCCATCCCACTTTGCCGGGGGGCAGGCAGTGAGCAAGAGGCTGCATGGTGCTTAGTTGCTGGCTGTGGTTAAAACATGACAGACAGCTTTCCAGGGCTGACGTTCACCCAGAGGAGGATGAAGCACTGCCTTTCCTCAGGGCCTGAGTCAGGATGACCTGGCCCTGGCTGGAGTACCCCTTTGAGGTGTAAGTGCTGGCCCACCATTTCATGTGTTTTGCACCAATCTAGGCTCCAGGTCTGTTGTGTTAAAACACCTTTTGGAGTTTGAAGGTTGGTGCATCTGGCAGCGTAGACAGAGCTAACAGACCCAGAGGCATCCGAAACCATATATCACATTGGTCAGAAGGTCGTTCTTTATTAAAATATACTTTCAAACCTCCTGCTTTCAAGACACAGAGAAATGCTCTGTGCGTTATTGTCTTTTTTCACACTGCTGTTTCTATTGCTGCTGTATTCAGAAACAAATGGGCTGTCTGTAGCATAACACAGTCATTCAATACCAGACATGCAGGTAAGGTTTTTTGAAAGTGCTTAAGAAAGCTGCCAGTCAAGTTGTATTGATGCACAGGGAAGCTGGGTGAATTATTTCTGGGTGCTTATGAAAAGCCCACTTGTGGGTATTAGAAAACTAATTTATGTTCATAAAACTCCACTCTTTGAGGACACAATGTGACTTGCAAGAGCATCTTAATGGAGTCTAGCTAGAACCTAAAATCAATATTTCATTTCTCTTAAAGAGAGCATTTGCTTTCTAAAAGGCACAAAACATAGTGCCTAGAATAAGGAAGTAAGAGATTCTGCCTGATAGGGTCATGCAATCCTTCATCCACTAGAATTACCACGATACCACTCATTTTCTTTACTTTGCACTTTACACTGTGCTTTCTTTCGATATGAACAAATTGATACATGATTTCCAGCTCATAATTAAGCACCTAATTTAAATTTAGAGGTACACAATTTTGTGTATGAATTTACGTATGGGTTCTTGTATTGATGGTGGAAATATACATAGGGTTGCTTCAAGGTCAGCTAGGTGAATTCACCTCCCAGATCTCCTGTGACCCACCAGAACAAGGGTCTTCTGCAGAAGATGGCAGGCAACTATGTTTTGTATTCACAGGAGGAAGTGTATGTAGGGCTGGTTAAAATGAGGGATATTAAAGGAAAAGTGACCGATGCTTTGAACAGTATTGTGCACTGAAATACATGGAGGCATTTATACAAGCCCTTGCAGATTATGTATGGTCCCTGTTTACCACCTGCACACAGAGTACACACTTTCTCTTTATTCCTACTTTGACTTTGCTAGGCATAGTAAATCGATGTCTTAGATTCTTCCACCTCTTTACCAGTTCTCTTTACTTGCCAAATACATACTTGAAATTATGATTGTGCCTGCTTTTACAAATTCTTGTCCTTAGAAGGACTCAGACTGATTTCAACACACATGTAGTGTACATTCATCTAAGCTGTGTGAGGCTGGGAGAGAAGGTGAATATGTATGCAGAATCCATAGAAATTCATAAGGTCCTGACTGAGATCTAAGAGGTTGGAATCATTCAGTATACAAGCCTGAAGCAAAAATAAGTTTATTAAGATTATAACCATTCAGAAAAAATCCTTTCATGGAGGATTTCCTTTTCCAGCTGAAATGAAACTTCCCACAAAATTAATTGTACGGAATAAGTTAAAAAAAAAAGTAATGTTTTCTGAGCTTAGTATAGCACTTTGTTCCCTTTGCAGTTTCTTGTGCTAAATCCCACACGTGCAATTCCCACAATGGTAATAGGACACAGGGATTTAAATTCCTTTTTGTTTTTTTTCAACAGATAAAGCTCCTTAGTATAGAGAGTCCTTCAAAAGGGCTAATAGAGGCTTATTGAATATCAGCAAACATTGTAATGCTGTGATGTTTTTCCAAAAATTACTTATAGCTACATTTCCATCCTCTTTAGACTCCACAGAGGCACAGGCACTAGATTTCAAGCTGGGATTTCTATTTTTAGAAAGGCAGTAAGTTTCATCAGTAGTTTCTCCAGGCTGGCTGTAATTCTGTCTGAGCTGAGTGGAATTCAGAGAATGAAGTAATCATCTCATTCATTAGTTTCTTTGGATGTGCATCTCTTAAAATGGCACTGGTTTGCTGGGCTGTATTTAGCTTGATTGTAGCTTGCACGCAATCTACTTGTAAAGGGAAGGCAATAATCAATGTCATGTTTCAAAGTAAAAGCAGCATTCACCCATTGCCTTCTTTAGCAGAAGTGCCTTGCTAAATCTAACAGTTAAATAATTGTAAATCAGACCTCAAAGAATCAAGAGATTGATGTAAATCATAAATAAATTAAAAAATGGTGGGTTTTTGTCAGTTTCAAGGACTTTTGGTTTACATATGGACCACATCTTCAAACCCTTTCTCTGTAGCAATGTGAGCTTTGCAATCCCTTTAAAAATGGTAAAGTTAATCTGAAACTCTCCCATGTTCACTTGACATCAGGAACATAAAATACTTGCTAAGTCTCTAGGATGTGAAATTTAAGATTAAAAAAAAATATATCACTCTATTTAATAATGATGTGTGTATTTATCATATGCATATTTATTCCTCAGATTCAGGAAAGATAGTATTCTGAATGTTAGTGAATTTGGTGAGTTTGTTAGGAAATATTGTAGTAAGCTGTGGCAATTTTAAGTTGACTACTGTCAACAGTTATTGACATTTCCACTTGTTCTAGTATTAAAAGATTGAATAAACAGGAATTTATTTTTTAAGTGCTTCCCTATTTTGAGTGGTATCACATCACCCTTTCTCCAAGACCAATTAAAGGTGACACTCTGCTATTAGGAGTTCCTATATGCTTGTACTTAGTGGAAGACTTCTTACTGGAATAGAAAAGGCCTTTTTTAATCACCATGACCATATCTGGTTCACACTTTCCTGTAAAAATATAGTGATCACTTAGAGTTGGAGTTTCATTCCCATCTCATTGTAATAAAATTATCCTGTGACAGCTGACTTTAGATGGCAAGCTGAGTTACATTTCAGTTTAGAAGCTAAATATAAAGTCCAGTTCTCAACCTGAAAATCTTGGAGTTCATGTCTGTCTCTGCTCTTCGTGTCACCCTGAGGAAGCTTCTGCATTTTTCTGCACTTTGGTTTCCCATGTACAGAAAGAAATTATTATTCTTCTACCTCATGGTGCACAGTACATCCCAGGTTATAATCCTGGTTTATAATAACAGTCCAGTTTTATCTGATAGCAGTAATATAGGTCTGAATGATTCTGCTGCCATCCAACTGAGCATAATTTTTCTCATTATTCTCACTTTGAACAAAGAAAAAAATATGGTAACTTCTATAAATCCAACAGCTCTGACATCTAGTAAAGAGAGTTGTTTCTTGTTTATTATATATTTTAACATTAAACATTTGAAACTTGATTTTTATCTTACATCACGATCTTACAATTCATATTACAAAATATTCAACAGAATTAATAAACCAGGGTATTGCCAAAAGCCACTAAGTAAGTGACATATTAAGGTGTATATCCTTTAACTTTCAAAATTCTTAGGAACTGTCGTGGTTTCAGCTCAGCCGGTAACAAAGCACCACGAAGCCGCTCACTCACCCCCCACCCCCTCACCTGGCCACGTTGGGATGAGGAGAAAATACAAGGGCAGGCTTGTGGGTCGAGACAAGGACTGGGAGGGATCACTCCCCACTTATGGTCACGGGCAAAAGACAGGCTCAACTTGGGGAAGAAACAAAATCAATTTAACTTACTACAAATCAAAACAAAAACAAAACACAAGGGTATTAGGAAGGGAAACCAAACATCAGAACAACCTCCCCCCACCCCTCCCGCCTTCCTGGCTCAGCTCCATTCCTGGTGCTTTCTACCTCCTCCCCCCC
>VYZV01013982.1:26521-79858 GCA_013401275.1 Pandion haliaetus | reverse complement strand
AGCCTGCCTTTTGTTTGTTTTTTTTTTTTCTCCTCATCCCAACGTAGCCAGGCGAGGGGGTGGGGGGTGAGTGAGCGGCTTCGTGGTGCTTTGTTACCGACTGAGCTGACCTGAAACCACGACAATAAGGAATGTAGTTGCAAAAATTAAATACAGGCAGCTGCTAGGAGTGTGGGGGAGATGGCAACCTGGGCAGTCCTGCTCTGCCCACTTCCAGAAAGAGCAAAGGGCTGTCCTCTGAGAGGTGCCTAGCCAGTAACATGATTAAATGCTGTCCTCGTTGGGATTTGACCAGAGGGCTAAGGGTTGAACACTCCTAATTGTATTAAAAGCACAACAAAAAGAAACTTTTGCTCTCTCTCTTCTTACACTGGGGAATATGGCTTTGATCCAGATGATATTCCTCCCCTTTCCAGTAATGAGTAATATAAAAGATAAATGGTTTCATGGGGGCATCTTTTTCCCCCCTCCCTGCTGTGTAGCAACAATTACATTATTTCTTTAGAAAGGATGTATTTGACAACCAGTTTTTAAAATAAGTATTTCTAAATATAACTATAACTTACAAAATTAATAAAAGAAAGTATGCTAAGGAGGGATCATTCCAAATATACTGTTTCTTATGCTTCTTCCTAATGCACCTGTACTAATTCCTACCAGAGACAAGATACTGCACTAGGCAATCTGCCAGGTCCATTAAGAACATAAAAAAAAAAGGCATATGGGATAGTTAAGTGATCTTCCATTATGCATTTCCTGCTGCTAAGAGAAACACATGCATTCACCCTAAGCACTGTTTCCTTTTTATACCTATTAAAGCTGCATTATTCTTTTGAATAAAATGCAAGTGGGAAAACTTCATTGGCTTGGATTATGCCATTTTCCACGGAATGAAACACAAGTCAAATTATGTCAGTGAATAATAGTCTAAAGGTTTTGAACAAATGTGGAATATTATTCTTCCTAATTTAAAGAAATGCATGAAGCCCTTTGTTTTGGTAATGAAATTGCCATCAGGACAATCACATCAGATGCACAGAAACAGAATTCATATTAAAAAAGCAGTAGCTGCCTGCATGCTATTAAGATAAGGGAACGATATGTTTCCAGCTGAATGACCATACTTCCTTGTACTCCATTAGGCAAGCAGAACCAGCTCATTCCAGTGTTCATGTAATTCCAGTAAAAAAACCCAAAACATCATGTCAAAACTGGGGAGTCACAGATGGCTTTAGCCCAGCACAGGAACAAGCTCGAATGGGACTGACAGTAATAGAGAATATTGCTTTAGACCTTGAGGATGTTTAGTTCAAGTAAAAGTCTTTCTGAGAACTTCTGGGACGGCAGTATGATTCATTAGTTACACTGTACTGTGTACAGTGCTGTACTGTACGAGAAATGTTATCCAGCTTTCAGAACCACAAACTGGTCTGAGCTAAAAAGACAAATCTGAGCAGCAGGAATATGTGCTGGAGACCCAGGCACAAATGCTGGATTTGAAACTGTAAGATACCTGTACAGTGCACAAACCTCAGTGGAAAAGCAATGCAGGAAATTTCCTATAATGACACTAGATACCCAATGTAGCCTACTGGTATTAACCTGTGTGCTCTTTTCTATTTATTTTTTTTTATAGAATTTTGCTCAGAATCACAGAAAATAAGCTGGGAATCAGAAAGTCCATCTCATTTTTCCTCCCCCATTTGAGGCAAGACTGGCTATATCTAAACTATTCCTGACAGATCCCTGGTCAGTTCTTAAAACCTGCAGAGGAAGATGTTGCACATTATCGCTGAGCAATCTACTCCGGTATGTACCTGTCTTTCCCATTAAAGGCTTTTCCACCTGCCTGATGTACGCATCCGTTGCTATAGTTCTAGTTCATACTACTTGTCTCATTCATAGTCGACATGAAAAAGCGTTTATTCCCTTCCTTTTTTTTCAGCAGCTTTTGAAGCTTGTCGTCGTTGCCCCACAGTTTTCTTTTCGCTTGACAAACCAAATCACATTTTCATGTTTCCAAATTTACTGTCTCTCTGGAAATTCCTATGGGCTCATCTTTTTGATGTGTAACTGTGGGAAGAGAAGTTTGGTGAGGACAATTGTAAACACACTCAATTGACTTGCAGCTGGGATGCCAAAAAACACGTATATCATACCAATTGTTGTTTGGCCTTGTGTGTTGGACAAGTAGAACATCAGTGTTTAGATAACATAGGCCTGTGATAGACTCAGAGGCACCTATTGAACATGCTTGAGATTCCTGCCCTGCTGTGGGAAAGATCAAAGCACAGTGGTAAACTATGCCTGCATGAACCCCTGAAACACAGGCACAAACAGCAGGTTCAGTGATCCTCTAGCATGGACCGAGCTCTGCAGTGCCTGTGTCCCTGCTTGTGTGCCTCTGCCTGGGTGCTGCTTCGGGGATCCCTGGTTGGTGAGGTAACAAAAATAAATTTACTCTTTGCATTTCATCTGTGGGTTTGTGGTTGTTCCTGCGTCCTGCCTGTGCCAGCTCACACATTCACAATTGGAAACAGTAGTCCTGGGAAGGCCATACCAGTGCTGAGTAGAGGAGAATGATTATTTCTTGTGACTCACTTTAAACAATGCAGTTTTTATCTTTCAGTATTTCAGTAACACTATTTAATTATGGTTTGTTGACAATCATTACCCAAATTCTTATTTGCAATGATACTATGTACTGTTGATTGCTATGGGTAACTGATTTTTGATTGTCACCATTTCCTGTCTAGGACGGTATTTATTATTTTTCTGGGTTTTTTTTCTGACAGTTTCTTCTATTTGTCAAGATGTTACATTCTCATCTTCCTCTTAGAGTAAGTTTACAGCCCCTCACCACTTCTTGCACATTTAATGCACAGTCTTTTGTTCAGATCCCTAATGAAAATATTTAAGATTATGGAATTCACAAAATCCTCCTGTAGTACTTAATTCATCCTTTAACATTTGACCTCTTGAAATATTTTTCTCCAATTGCCTATCCATTTTGTGCTAAGCTATTCATGAGTGTACATTTGGAGGAAGTCAAGTGAATATCCTGTTGGACAGGGTCAAAAGTCCTATTCAATTCAAAATATCTGCTTTCACCTAACTACCAGGTTTGTTGTCATGTCATAGAAATTGAACTGCTTCAACAGGATTTCTTTTTGACAAACCCATACTGACTATTGCTTATAATTTTGGTATCTCCTAGATGATAAGTAGACTTTTTCAGGGTTTTTGCTCTACTATTTCTTTGAGAATTGAAGTTACATTGATTTCAGTAACTTTTAGGCCTATCTTATTGTTTGGTCTCTTTTTTCCTCTGGGAATGAAACATTGCATTATGTTATGATTACTGTCTCCCATACTGCCAGCTTTTGAAAGTTATTTAGAACTGAAGAAGCCACTATTCTTCAGGTGCTGTCTTAACTTCCCAGATCTAAAGATATTTATCTATGTCCTGCTTGCCTCTTGAATAGCCTTGTTCTCCTTCTTCATTGGATTGGGAGTCAGAAACCTGCCATTAACATCAAAGCCTATCTGTCAGATGCTTGGGCTTACACTTTTTTCTTTTTGTTCTTTTCTAAAGGCTTCTTCCACTTGATCTTGCTATTTTAGAGGCCAGCAATAGACCATACCTAACAGCAGTACTACTGTTTTTTTTCCTTCTGTCATTGTGCAGAGGTCTAATGAGTCTAATTATCATTGTAGTTTGGACTTAGGGAAAGTGCATATGCCCTTGATATAAAAAATTCTATCTCTTCTTTCTATTCCTTAATAGGTGGCATTATTCTTCATCAGCATTCATGTTATAGAAATGATCAACTGAGTGATAGCTTTGGTGCAGCAATAACGTTGATTACATATACACATTTTTGTTTCTTCTTGTTTGCCATTCTTCTTTTTTCCATGTAGGTGCATCTGAAATGTTCAGTAGATTGATTGACTTGTTTGTTCCCTTTACCATACTTCATCAGTTTTTCAGGGTTTGACATGAGCTGCCATCAGTCCTCATTCTAGCTCTCCTCATCTGGTGAGAAAATCTAGGCCTGAGAACTTTTCTTCTACCTTCTGTGTGAGAAAGACTTAATTCCTACTGAACAGTTTCCATCTTGGAATACTAGTGTATGATGAAGTAAATAAACCAAAACAACTTTCTCAAGCAGCCACTACCTCTTCAGCTATGTTTTTGGCTCTGTCCCTATGTGGCTGTTGTGCTGGGCTAGAGCAATGGAAGATCATTGTCACACCCAGATCCTTGACTCTCTTCCCTCAGCCTCAGAGCCTGTTGTCACCTCTGCTCAGGTGTCATCCATGCCACAACGGGGCAGTCAGGCTGAGCCTTGATAATTCTTCATACTGTCATGGGTATGAGTCCTGGCAAAGAGCGCCTTGATGCATCCATCCATTTAATGGGAGACTAGCCAGCCATTACCATGATTTTCTTTCCACTTTGCACTGTAGTCATAAATCTCTTCTGCCTTGTCCATCAGTGTAAGTAATCCTTCTCTGGTGGTGCAGTGTGGATGCTGGATGGGAAGCAAGTGACCTGTTGAATAGCAGGTTCATTTTCCTCATGGTGCTGCATCTTTTCCTATCTAATCGGTTCCCCCTCCACTAGGTATTTGATGGTACATTTTGTTGATAAGCTCCTGGTCTTCCTTGAAACTCATTAACCTAATTCAATCATCCAAGCTCTCTCACTTGATTAGTCTGACAGGAAACACCTTTCACACCAGGAGATCTTCCTGACATTTTTTCTTGGCAGGAAAGTGGAAGACACATTGTGTGGAAACCTGGACCAGGATACCATCTGAGGATTTTCGCTCTGTCAGACAGAAGGTATTTTGACAGTACAGCAGTACCTAGCCAACTTGCTTCTTCCTCCTGGAATCTTTGCAAACTTAAATGATTGCTTCGAACATTTTTGTTGCAGGATCAGTACACAGAAGAATTTAAATGCATATTCTCGCAACTAGTGAAAATGAATTGAGGACAGCCTAGATCAGCATTCACACAGAAATGTGAACAACATGAGCCACATTGTAATGTGTTATGGTCAAAGACTGTATAGCATATGGGGCTGGGGGCAGAGAATCTTTTTTTTTCTCAGAAAATTATGAATCTAGATACACTGACGTGGTTAGATTATTTTTTTAGACCAAATAGTGTGGGAAACACTGATCTAGAAAACAGCTAAAATCCTAAAGCATAAGAATTAATTTCTGGAAATACGTAATATTCAAATGATGAGAATAACCAACAAATTTTTAATAACTGCAGGAGATAGCCATTAGCCATGACTGACTATCAGCTAGAAAACTGATCTTCCTTTTCAGTTATAACTTCATCGCATAAGAGAGAATACATCTTTACAGAGAATATCATTATTCTGTTTTGTTTTCAGACCGTAAAAAGCCTTACTGAGTTAATTTGTATTAAAACTCCCCCACAGAGAATACCTATAAACAAATACAATTTATTTTAATTTGTTTTCTGAAGGGTGTTTTAGTCTCTAAACTTATGGGAAATACCTTTAGGACTTATCCGTAACTTTAAATAATACAAACCATAAAATTTCATATTGGAGGGCTAATAAATGCTTATTACAACAGTATAGATTACTGCATTAAAGTAAGCAAAGTAACTTTTGTTTTTGAGAACAAAACAATGAAAACAAGATATAGCAGAATCTATGGTCTGGGCATATTCAACTCTTCATTGTAAAATAAGAGCATAATATACACAGCATATCTGCCTATCTTTTTTTTTATGTAGTAACTGATTTAACACAGTATATAGCCAAGGGAAATGCATAGTAGAATTAACAAGAGCTAGTTGTAACTGATGAAGAATACAATGTAAAAAATTCACTGATATTACAGCATGCAGAAAATATGCTTCATTATTGGAAATAGAGGTCACTGCAGTAATAATTTCAAACAAGCTAACATATACCTGAAAACCTTTGGGATCTGTCATGCTTTCATTGATGCCAATGTCAAAGATAAGGGCTATGCTCAGCAGGCATACATCAAAAGTACAAATTACTGCAGCCACTTATTGTAGTGGTTTCTGAATAACTACTGGGATATAGGTCAAAACAATTATAATTTTAAGCCCCTCAGATAGCTGTTATGTTACTAAGTATGTCTTAGATATCTAAAAGCCAGACTTTAAAGCACGCTTAGGACTTAAGAGGAAAAACAAGCAAGAAATATGAATCAGTGAATTAGAGGTTAGAGTTCTTAGATGTTAAGGTTGAGACTTGCACACAGGTCAAGTTCCCACAATTACTATTTCTTGTTTGTCATCCACTGCTAATGTGATATGTTTCCAAAGGAGAGGATTCCTTCTTCCTGCTCCCTCTCCCTGGTATCACTGCCACCCACTTTGAAGGCTCTCCAGGAGAGGATCAGCAGTTGGGAGCGCAGATGTCTGACTGCAGTAGCTTCTTGAGGCTTGCCATAGGCCACTGAGCGCTCTCACCCCTCTTCATCCATGAACCCCAACCAGAGGGATGAAATATGCACATCTTCCTACGAAAAGCCTACACACTTCCACTCCAGGAGACCCAGGTACCTAGAAGTTAAGTATTGCAAAGTGTTTGTGCCTGAATCCTGAGTTTAATAGGGAGGGAAATACATCAGTACATAAGGTGTCTAAGCACTGCAGGTAGTTGAAAAGCATTGGTTTTTTATAAGCTCTAAAGGTAACATCTGTTTTAAAAGTAATGTTAATCAGGAAACTGTTAGGGGAAAGGGCTGATTAAAAATCACTGAAGGCTAAGCAATTGAATTTGATTTATTGAAATCAGTAAAAGACCTCTAACTAACTATAGGGCTTTGATACAAGCCCTTACAATGGCTACAAGCTGTGGCAAATACTTTGTGTCTTCCCAAAACACAGAGGCACAGCAAGGACTTTTCTCAGATATCATGCAGAAGAATAAAGGAAGCAAGAAGTAACATACACAAGGGACCAAGACCAATACAGGTTTTCATTCAAATTTGGAGTTAGGCTCCAAAACTGATCCTGAAAATGTCTTTTTCAGCTGCTACTGGACACTGAAGGTACCTAGGTAAGACAGACACTTTGACGTCAGTGGTCAAATCAAAATGCCAAACTCTTTAACTAACCACTGGAAGGTCTGTTTCTGGTCACTTGTGGTACTGCCTTTGTTGACAGGAGTGAGGGGTTGGGTGCCCAGATCCCATGCCTCACCCTGCTCTGGAGCTGTAAAGAAGGGGGTCTCCACCATGGCCCACCAGGTCACTAGTCTCTGAGCTGCTACCAGGGCCTACCCTGTTGCACACCTGCATAGGACTGGCATTCGTATGCAATTGAATGTTATCTCCACCTGGGGAGGGAAAGTCGGCCTGGTTTTAAGAGAAAGGTGTGACTTTCTGTCCTAACAGTTTGGACAGTCATTCAAGAAACAAGCAGCCCCAAAACCCGGTCCCCATTCCCACAATTTTATATATCTTATCTGGTGACTTTTTCAGTCACTGGCCAGTGGAATAATTTCAAGAGGAGCAGAGGAGTATAGCATCCATCTTCTGCTAAAGCCTGATGACAAAAGAGATGGAAAATAGCAGCTAGTGACCTTTTTAGCATGTAGATTATAAGTTTCCTGCATCCTTCATAACTTCTAAACAGTCTTAAGTAAGTGTGTTAGAGCTGGTCCTTCCTTATTTTCTTTATTTTTTTTGAGAGAGGCATTTATCTTAGCATGAGATTTCTGCACGTGAGTGCAGGAAAACATCTTCCTTATTGGACCTAATTAAGTTTTCAGTATTTCTTTTGGGCTTTTGCTTTCTTTTTTTCATTCAGCTTGTCTTCTGTCTGGAGGTATCTTTCTTTTCCCATTCACTGAATAGAGAGCTTTTGTCGCAGTTTAGCATTCTATACCAAACACCTAAAGAGAAATTCAAAAACATTTGTCATTTTAGGACATGGCAGAAAATACTTCTAAATGGCTAAGAGGAATTGATTATCTGGTTGATATTTTTGTTGTCTAAAAAACCCAAACTCTTAGCCCTTTCTGAGAAACAGTTTTCTATTTTTTTATTGCATCCTTAATGGCATTTCATTGTCTAAGAAGTCTGAGGACATTATATTGCACTGAAAAATATTGCTTGATTTTCTGTCCTAAGATGTGTCTCTCATGTTGGCATCTAAGCAGTAAATAATAGCACAAAACCAAACATTATCTGATGACCTATTGCCAGAAGCACAGGAGCCTAGAAACCTGGCTGATATTCACTAGGCTGCTCTGTGACCTTCAAAAGATGTTGGAAATCTTGCATGTGTAACTTTTCCTCTGTAAAGCAGGAACAATTCTGTTTCGATGTGATTGCAGAAAGCTGGAGGACAGGCATTTCCAGGAGTTGTTCTTTCCATGGTGTCCCCTGTTGAGGGCAGAGCAAAGAATCCTGCTGAACCTTTCCTGGCATCAGGTCTGAGAGAGGAGGAGCCACCTTGCTGCCTCTTCAGCATTTCCTGGGTTCTGCAGAGCACAATGGGAGGATGCTTTGTGAAGCATATGATTGTCCTGGCTCTCAAGGCAGGCTAGCAAAATCTGTTTGATACCTGTGAATTTCCATTCCTTTCTATAATATAAGGAAAACTTTCATATTTCAGAGGCATAGTATGGAGCTAAGTTTAATAAAGCTGGTGAGTTGTTTTTATACGTATGTCTCTGGTTCAGGAGACTATAACTGTCAAAAGTAATGAGTGGAATGGAATAGAGTGGGGTGAGAGCATGGAATGAGTGACAGAGCCACAAAGAAATGTAATTTAACAAAACAGATGGAGGAATACAGAACAACCTGCTCAGCTCAGGGAGCTGCTGGCATCTTGCTTACCTCATGCTGAATGCTGCTTATTGCTTAATCAGTCAAGACATAACTCCCCAGATTGTGTTTGGGGAATTAAGGGAAGAAATATTGAAAAAATATTTCTCTGGATTCATTGCAAGGCTCGATTTTGACACCTTTTTACTACTGTCATATGTGACTTTTATGTGTCAGCTCAACAATGGAGCACTGTTATTCAGGCTGTGTATTCCCTGATAGGCTTAGAAACTGAAAAGGGAAATTGCAAAAGAGAGTGGAAATAGGGAATCGGTCATAGAACTGGCCAGGCAGCAATTTTGCGTCAGCAAGCAGGCAATGCAGCAGTAATGGTTCTCCCGTTAGCATGTTCCAGAAAGGCATTTTAGAGTGTGATCCCAGTGATGACATCAATTTTAGGAATATGGTGGCACTGGCCAAGTCTCATGTGCTAAGCATGCAGCCAACACTGCTGGCTCCTGTTAGACTTGCACTTCCTACATTTGAAGTATAAAGCTGTACATTTTTTCCATCTCTGAAAACCTATAAACATTTCACTGCCTCTGCAGTGGAGTCCAGTGCACAAAGTGCACTAGAAGGGATACTGGAAAGCTCTCTAACAGCAATCCAGCATGAAAGGGGCTCCCACTCCTTGTGTTCGCACTCACTGGGAGGGAAGAAAGCAATCCATCAGTCATGGAACATAAAGGAATGAACAGGGAATGGAAATTACATGCATTTCAAGCTAAAATTAAACCTCTGGATAATTTTGTTTCACCTCTGATTAATTTAAAACTTTGATTAACCAGGCCTGGCTTTTCTTTAATGGACACCAGAATTTCATTTTCTTTTAATTATGCTTATTGCTGGCAAGCCAAATGAGTCATGGTCTCTTAAGTCTAGGTCTTTACACATACTGACAAAAGAAATGCTTATGCAGATTTCAGCCAACATGTTCCCACGCTTACAAATTCCAATTACTTCACTTTTATATCCTCTCTGATCCTATTGAGTGTTGTATCTCACAAATGGAAGAGATACATCTAACGAAAATGTAAATGCCACCACCCTGTGTCTCAGTGTTCTTCCTCCCCCTCCAAAAAGAAAAGACCAAAGGCTCTTTCATTTAAAGGCTACAAAGATTTTAGGTGAAATCCCACTGTTATTGAAGGCAATGTCAAAACTCCCACTGAGTTCAGTCAGGTCAGAACTTCACTGCCTGGTTTTTTAAAGTTGATGAATAAGAAGACATGGGATATGGGTATATAAAGCAGTCAGAAATCATAAAATGTGAATCATGCACTGTATGAGCTGGGCTTTTATAATCCAATAAATAGGGTCATCCTGGGAAACTGAGTTGCAAATCTAAAGCTGATAAAAGGGAACTGTTTTTATCCTGTGCATAGTTACTTCTAGAACACTGTGGCACAGTTTTCACATCTCTGAGCGAAGAAGGGCTTAGACAGAGTTAACACTTACTGTTGAATAAAATTGGGCTTGAATTACAAATGGCAAGCATGGAGATATGTAGTGAGAAATAAGTATCTATGTGTCAATAAATGAGGATTAAAACAAAATCAGATGAGCTTTGGCAAAATGTTTTGGTGTGATCACACATTTCTGGAAGCCAGGGAAGTGACAATTATTGCAATACTTCCTCATAAAGTATTCCTATTTGCCATCTTAGCTGAAGGAAGAGAGTTACACTATACAGAAGGGTTTCGACTCTTGGTGATGATGGTGTGAAATTAGTATGTGCATTATATGCCCCAGCAATAGACACAAGGGTATAACACTGAGTAACCTGATGCTTTCTGATGCAGACAAGAGCTGCATTCTGTGCCCTGCCACTTACTGTCTCATCTTTGCAGTGTGGCAGGAGATCAAAGAGAAAACAAATTTACCTGAGGCAAGCAAAAAGTCAAGTCCTTAATTACAAACTTAGAAAGAAAGAACAAGACAGGAGCAGGGGTTTGAAGTAAGTGACGAGAGGTCCCTTCTGACATGAATTATCTCGTGATCCTATAAAACACAAGAAGCTGCAAACTCAGTATGCACCAGATCTCAGCCTCCTGTTCTCATTGCAATAAGGGATTTCTCTCATGCCTTTCCTGGCTGTGAGGGCCCAGCTTGCAGCTCAATCGTACTGCTCCTTACATCACATCTGCAGAACACCCTTATTAATCTCCTAGCTAGGGGATATCTGTACTGTTGCCTTCGTTTAGGTATCTGGCACTCGTGAAAATTTTAATGGATTGCTCTTCAATTTATCTGAAAATTAGTGAGCTTCTCTCCTTAATGCTGATTCCTCTACCCATATAAACCTTTTTGTCCTAGGAATCAACTGATTTGAAGCTACAAGTCCACAATTGCAATGTTCTGCAAATTATGTATCTGAGAGGTATGTTTTTTCTTCACAGTGGTCTTTATGTCTGCTGGCTTTTACAGACACAGTTAATGGCACATGAATTCATATCTTCTAGTTTAAAGGGCACCCTGTCACAATATGTTGTTGGTTTCCAGATCAGTAATATGTTAATAAATTTGCCCTGTTAAAAGCCAGAGCAAGCTGGACAAAAAAAAAGAGGGAAAAAAAACCTCAAAACTTTTTCATTAAAAACTTCACATTTTTTAAAAACTTGAAAATTACATCATTTTTCAAGCACTCTAGTTCAGAAAATATTGCTGAGGCCAGATGATAATGTGTCAGTCACCTTAATCAGCGATTGCAGCTACTGAGTAATAACTCACAAACAATTTTCTCTTTCCATTCTTGCTGGATTTGTTCCGTTCTGTCACAGGAAGAAAAAAAGATGATGATTTTATCTTTGTATTACTTGTACTTAGCAACTGAGATGTTTGTCCAAATTGGATGCTGTAATGTTTGATCCTGCCATGTATCATTCTACAAAGAAAGCACCAGCATTGGGATTTTACATAAAGACCTTGGACCAGATCCTGGAGCCCACTGAGTCTGTAATAGAAGGTTTATTATATAACTGATTCAGCTTTGATTTAGTTCAGAGTGTCTGGTTTTTAATTGTAGAGAAATCCATAAGCCAGGAGGGGAGGGACAAGAATCACTGTGACTTATCTGAAGACCTAGTTAGCAGAGTCCTTTTTTGGGATCTTTTCCACATGAAATTAACTTTGCAAACATTTTATATTATCCACTTGCTAAAGCAGGTTCCCCTCTTTTAACCCTGGGAGCACCTTATCAAGTTATAGAAAACACCTTCACTGCAGACAAATGCAATAATCAAAGCTACCAACTGTGGCTACTATACTGTTTAAGAAAAAGTACCAATAGAGTAGATAATAAAAATGTTTCATTTGGATACAGTCTCGGTCTGGTACTTCTGCTTTAAGAACTTTGATGGAGAATATTCCTTTAGAATGGCACCCTTCTGAAATAGCATTAAAATTACTTATTTCATAAATGAATGGTGAGTGTTGTCTTACCATTTTACAGATAAATAGGGAAATTTGGGCTGTATAGATTCATGTAAGGATTGGGAAATTCTGCTTAGAATATTTATGGATGATTTAAGAGAATTTGCAAAGGGGAGAAGTATACTGATCTTACTTGAACCTATGACATCAAAATAACTACGAAAAAGCCTTTATTTACACAAACTCTGTTATTGAGATTGTTCAGGAACAAGCAAGCCATTCATATCAAGAAAATAAAATCTGGTTAAATTCCTCTCTTTCAGCGTACCAGAAGTCTGTTCGTGCATCCTTTTCTAAAATAAGTAGTTGAAAGAGAACATGATTTAGCACCTTAAGCCATAATCGATAAGGCTGGTTTTATTCCAGAATATTCTGGGGCTACAAAATAATGTCAGATGAGCTGTATTTTTTATAAATCTTACTTGTTATCACTTAAGACATGACCAAAATTTCTCATTTTGTCATTCCCTACCCTCACAAAAACCAAACCAAACCAAACCAAACCAAACAAACCCAAACCCCTGAATAAGTCTTTAACATCTCTGTAAGAAAAAAAAAGTAAATTTCAGCATTTGGCATAGCTTTATAGCTTTATCTCATCACCATCTCTTGAGCTAGCTATTTCACATACATTCAGTGTGGGACTGCCTTGGAGTTGCGGGAGATGTCCTTGCTGTTTGGTTGACAACTGACAAAATAGTCCCTGACTGTACAAGTGACCATTCACAACGCACTGCAATTTGCAGTGACATATATTACATATTCATTTGAATAACCAGCTAAATACCCTAAAGCAATAGATAAATATTAAGGCAAAATGAGAACTACAAAACCTGCTTTCCTGAGTCTTTATAAATGCATCTGCAAGTATTATGGCCAAGAATGTTAACTCCTTTGAAACTTAGAATTGGAGTATGAGAAATCATAAGCCAGACAATATAATTGTCCCATGTAATCTCATAAAATAAATAAATAAAATCCCAATAATATCAGCACCAGCTATTCTCTCCCAGAATACTACTTAACATCATAGGTACAAACAGCAATAGATGCCATTTGAAGTTCAGTAAAGGAGCAGGCTAATTATAATAACCTAATGTTATAAGGATAAATATTAGCATTTTATAAAATAGCCATTTTTAATTATCTTGCTAGTAGCAACTCTCCAATTCAGGTACTAATTTAATGTGGGACCTCTCCTCTGATAAACAAGAGATGGAAATGGTCTTTTGGGAATTAAGGGTCTGGCACTCATACTCCTAATGCCTTATGTCACAATGACGGGGCTCCCTTTCCTCACCTCATGCACTCTCAGGCCAGGCCTGAACTGGCTGAAACAAAACTTTCTGTGCTATCTCCCACTTTGTTTGAATTATTATTCTGCCCTGCTTGAAATTTATCAAGCTCAGTGTATGCAAGTTTTAAAGAAATACTTCAAAAGCAAAAAGAGAGCCAAGATTATAGAATCATAGAATAGTCTGGGTTGGAAGCGACCTTTAAAGGTCATCTAGTAGAACCCCTCTGCAATGAGCAGGGACGTCTTCAACTAGATCAGGTTGCTCAGAGCCACGTCCAACCTGACCTTGACCGCTTCCAGGGATGGGGCATCTACCACCTCTCTGGGCAACCTGTGCCAGGGTTTCACCACCCTCATTGTAAAAAATTTGTTCCTTATATCTAGTGTAACTCTACCCTCTTTTGGTTTAAAACCATTACCACTTGGCCTATCGCAACAAAAAAAAGTTTGCCCTTGTTTTAGTTTACCTACTAAAAAGTTTGTCCTCGTCTTTCTTATAAGTCTACTTTAAGTACTCAAAGGCTGCAATAATGTCTCTCCAGAGCCAGGACCCAGTTTTTAAAGTTGAATGAATTTTCAGCTACATACACCAGAATTATCTTACAGGATTTTACTCACATAGAGCTATCTTTTTAAATTGTCTTTCTCTACTGGTGCTTTCAAATTTTTATAACAATTACTGCATCACCTTGTAAGGCAGAGTCAGGTCGTGTGTGCTCCTCTCAAATTTAATATGCTCTGTTTCCTTTTTTATTATTTTAATTATTTGCTTTTAATCCTTTTTCTATGTATCACTTCCTGAAACCTGGTCACTTCTACCTTACTTTGATGACTTTTTATAGCTCTTCATTAGTTTCCTTTTAATTTTGCAGCACTAAACAAGGTGAGATACTGTCATCAGCTAGAACTACGGCCATTGAACATGTTTCTGATACAAGTGCATTCATTCTGTGTATATTTTTAAACAAAGTAATAATGTTATTTATTGAATAATTAAGTATAAAGATCAAATTTCTGTAAGATTAGATTCTATGATCACAGGGTTTAAAATGACTGGAAAACTGTGTAGACTTCATGGAGCTCTGAATGAAACCATTTAAGATTAATTTTATCTAATCACCTAATTGTCTCTTTTTTTTTTTAATGACCTAGTCTTTTATCCTCTTCTGCAAAGAATAAAACTTTGCCCTCTAAGTGACTGTGCCTTCTGAACTGATACAAAACCTTTTTGATGTGGTTCTGGGGTTTTTGTTTGTTTGTTTGCTATTTTAGTCATTTTCACAGGAAAAAGTGACCCACAATTTGGGCCAATATTAGGGACTCATTTTGTTTTCACATAAATGTAATATCTAAATGTGGAGACAATTGTCAGTCACTGAGGGGACTCAAATATCCTTGAAGTTTGGGCAAAGTATTTGTTACCTTTTTTTTTCCTACCTTAAAGTTAGCACCATCCTTTTTTGATGTTCATGACACGCTGCTAATCATACTGTAATTGATGCCATTAAATATATAACGCTGTCAGCTTCATTTTTTTCTCTGATATAATAACTGGATGAATTTTTCATGGAAGTCACTGTTTTTACATTTGAGGTGAAAAGTTATTAATATCAAAGCCTTCGTAGGCTGGCTGAATGTGTCAAAAATTATAAATACCATGTTCAACTTTTATCCAGGTTGAACAGTTGAACTGAATCAAATATTGCTTCAGGCTCTGAAAATAGCTGGAAACATCATTTTCAGACTCCTATTTTCCTGTATCTTTCTGCCAGGTAGGATCTTGAGGTAGAATATATCATCTCTTAGGTATCTAATCTTTTAACCCTTAGGAACCAGTTCATGCAAGAATCGAAGCTTGCTCTCTAAATAATCTACATCAGATATTTGTAAACTGTATTACACATGAAATCTGAGCATCATGTTCTGCAGGCTTCACAGGTTCGTACAAAGTGTGCAAGGTTGGAATAAGTATCCAAAATGTAAATGTTTGCCTCATCAGAAACCTGAATTTTTGGGGTTGGCTACTACTGATTGAACTTCTCCATTTTCTTTTTCTCTTTTATATTCTTTCTTTTTAAGACTCTGTCTTATTATATCTCTTCTATTTAATTATATGTGGAAAACAAGTCCAGTACTATAAAAATTCCTTTCTTAACTGTACTTCAAAGGCTCCCTATCCTTGTCAGTTAGTACATTCAAGTATAATCTGGTAGAGATGTAAGCAACACAATGAGTATAGGTAAATTACGGGTTTCTAAGAATCTGCCACTCATTGCTGCCTTAACAAAATGAACCTGCTCTCTCATTCCCTTACAGTTGCCCTTTTCCTCACGTTCATTGCATTTCAGATGTTTATACATTTAAAGGCCAAATTGTGCCTTGACACACAGCTCTTACAGCCCTGGGCTGTGAGATCATATAATACGACACATTTACAAGTGTTTGCTTGACTCACTAAAGAATGATGACAAAAAGAATCACTATTTTAAGGCGAAATCTTGCATTTAAAAAAAAATCATTACGATGTGCGGAAAATTTGCCACTGGTATTTGGCTCACCCATCAGGGAGCATTCAGCTGAAAGGTAGAAGTGCTGACTGACACTGTGTCTCTGCCAAAGAGTGCAGAACTACAGGAAGCAGATGGAACCTATCCTGAAAGAAGATTATACCACAGTGTAAAATTCCACCTTTCCAGCTGCAGAAGCAGAAGGGAGGTCAAAGTAATCTATCTTTTTAAGTTCTGTTCATTTTTAGTGGTGTGAAGGCTGCAAGATGAGATATTTTCTGGAATTCCTGTCGCAGACTGGTAGGCATAATGAAAAATCAAAACACCAAACAGGGGATTGAGCAGAAAAGAAGGGCTGTGAGTGCCGGCTGTCCATTTGGAAAAGCTGGACATGGTTGGGCAGCTGGTGGGAGTTATTCATGCCTCCCACACCCATCCAATAGGTGTGCACAGCACATGAAGGAGAGATGGGAGGGTGCATGCAGGAGCATAAAAATGCTCCTGAACAGCACACTGGGCAGTGATTGCAGGTTGCATTGCCTGAACACTCTTTAGAGACAAATGCCCATACTTTGCAAGCAGGACACATTTTCAACTCAGTGATAATTTTTAGGATTGAAACATCTTTGTGTTCTTATGCCTAACAGCAAGGGCTATCAAAATAATACATCATTCTGAAACTTGTATGGTTTCCTCCGAAATAACTTACTCATTCTTAAAAGGCTTTCTTACAATTTCTAGATGAAATGAAGCAGCCACCATGTGCTGAAAGTCATTCTTACATGCATTTGCTCCTTAGCCAAGTGTGTTGTCTCATTAAAAGTTAGTATTTAAACATTTTAGTGGTATTGTGCAACCAAGGGTGCAATGATCACTTTTTAAACTTTCTTCACTGTTCTCAGCAGTATCCCCTTTCTATATTTTTACTTGAGTATTTTTTACAAATCCAAGATTTTCCATTTGACTAAAATTGACTAAAATTAAAGCTAATTAGTCTACATTTTTGTACTGTATGTCTGTAGGACGTGTTTTAAGCACTGTATTGTAATGACAAACTTCTAGTTCCTCTGATTTCCCCCAAACATGTATCTTCCATCAAGTCTCTTGGTATTAGAATCACTAGATTTGTACCCTCCCTCTTTGGTAACTCTAGAGAAAAGAAGAGGTATGTCCCAAAAGAATAAACTAATAATAAATATATGAGAAACAAAGATATTTCAATTTTTCAGGGAAACATGCTACCTTGTAAGACTGATGTCATAACTGTATGCTTTTCTTAAAAAGAAGAATAATATTCTGTGGCTTTATAAGATGTGCTTGTGCAGGATCAATGAATGTGACTTATGGTCTAAATGTGCTGTGATTTACTAATCATTTAGGTGCAAATGCTTGGGATTTCTATTTTCCTTTATATATCAGCAAAAGACAGGAAGGGAAGAGGGCAAAAGTAGAAACAGAGAAGAAAAGAAAAACCAAGAAGAAAAAAAGATGCTGTAGTTTCTGGAGCAATCAAAAAATAGTGTTATAATGAAAGTGAGAGTATTATTATTTTTACGAACTGTTTCACATATCATACTATTTAAAAATTAAGAAAAAAGCTGGAGGTGAAAAAAAAAAATTAGGTAGAATGGTTTCATACAATAAGCACATTCTGTTGAAGACAGATTCTTAAATAGCCCAGGACCTATTGAATATTCTTTGATGACTGGTGACCTGGAAATCCTACAGCCTATTTTCTCTGCATTGGTTCAGTTGCACAGTAGTGGAAAGCCAGTATCTGTGTCCTCATGCAGCTTCTGTATATTGCTCCTCTTTGTGCTCCTGGGTCTGCAATAAGCCACTGCATTTTACAGCAATATATAAAAGAAAACCCAGATCCTTAAGTGTATCTAGTTGCTCTATAGAAAGGCATATGTCAAACCAAAGCAGGTGTGTGAGTTGATTTTTTTTCCAGTTAGTTTATTTATAAAACCTGACAAGCACAGAAAGATAAACAATGATTTTTTTAGAGGGCGAAATGATATGCGAAATCAAATTTGTGCAGAATTAACATTCTGACAATCAAGAAAATAAAAGAAAAATAAATCGAATGCAAGCATAAAAAGCCCGTCATACTTTTAATGTCATGATACTAGAAAAAAAATGTAGGTCATTCCAAAGACTGGGATCTTACACTCTTAAAAATAACTGGATTATTTATTTGAGATGTCAACCTGACTGATGATCTGTACAAAACCTTGTAGTAAAATTTTCATTAAACCTTTTATCATCAATTCAATCATTCTTCAGAAAGTTATATTGATTTCATTCTTCTTTTGTAAATTAAATTCTTAGAAGAACGCTTTGAGATAAAAATGTTTATCATTTTAAAGAATGCCATTTTTAAGTGGGATTATCCTTTCAAAATCACTTTATTTTCTTCTGTTCTGTCATTTTATTTTTCTGCTTTCTCATGATAGTATGGAATACTGCATCAATCAGCAGTAATTCACAATAATATAAAAATATTGCTGGACTTTATTACATGTCTCAAACTTTAAAGGGCAGCTGTTACTACTAATTGAAACTACTGCTTTTCTAGGAGTGAATGTCTCCTGTGTTTACTGTAATAAAACACTTTGGCTCTTCAAATACTAAAGAAGATAAACTCAAAATATATTAATTATGTGAACAGCAACTTTCAGCACCTTTTGTTGGGAGGATTTTTTTATTTTTATAGTGAAAACAGTTCAACTTCTATCGCTCTTCCTTCAGGATAACTGGAGTACTCATGCCATGTAGCATTAAACCTCCAAGTTATGAGTCTAGGCTCTCTTTCTGTCAATATAGTTTATAGACAGAGATGCATAACTTCAGAGAGTAAGAGCAGAAGCTTGAAATTCTCTAAAGTGCTCCTAGCTCAGTAACCCACTGAAAAGAGATGTTATGACAAACAGGCTGCCAATTTAGGGACATAAACTGGTTACATGCTTAATATAGGCAGTGTAAATACCACTATCTTCAGGCAGTATTTACAAATACCTAGCCAAAACAATTTAAAAAATTAGAAAAAAAATATGAATAATTATATTATGCCATAGTATAGTATTGTATATATAATGATATATTGAGTTATATTGTTGCTGGTACAATGTGTCACAATGTGATGAAATTTAATGTGACAGGAAATGTCACATTATACAGCAGTAATGCTTACATGCCATGAAATATTGCAACAATAATATAAAGATGAGAAATTTAAAAAATTATATTCTTCTGATGCAGAATTTCTGTTTTTCCCCTGAAATGAAGTATCTTCAGAAACTCTTCTTTGTGAAATGCTTTTTGGTGGGTTAGCCTTAGCTAGTAGCCAAATGTCCACCCACGTGCTTTCTCACTCCCCCTCTCAACAAGACAGGGGATGAAATAGGATGAGAAAGCTCGTGGGTTGAGATAAAGACAGGGAGATTGCTCACCAGTTGTTGTGACAGGTAAAACAGACTCCACTTGTTGAAAATTAATTTCAATTATTGCCAATTTAACCAGGTTCAGCTAGTGAGAAACAAGAAGACAAACATTAGAACACCTTTCTCCTCAGCCGTGCCCTGCAGTGGGTGGGTTGGAGCCGGCTGGAACCGGCTGTATCCGGCAGGGGGCAGCCCCGGCCTCTCCTCACAGAGGGCGCCCTGCAGCCACCCAGTGCCTGGGTGCCTGTCAGAGACTGAAGGAGTTAACGTCTCAAACATTGGGGGGGGNCGGAGGGCAGGCCGGAGGGTGGGCGGTTCTGTGTTCTGATAGGCTGAGCAGGGCAGCTCGCTGTATGTGGCCAAAGGTCAAAGAACAGCCATGTCTGCAGGGAGGGAGAAATTACTCCCAAACGACCCCGAAGTCCAAGGACCCATTTCCCGAGGTTCTGAAAGCACGAACAGTGACTGACACTTAATTAGCCAAATGAGTTTGAGTGCCCGCCTGAAGGAGGGGCAAGGAGATGATAAAAGAACACAAACCGAAGCCCTGTGTGTGTGCCCTCTGGAACTGGACCTTTAGGCTGGCTGGACCAACACTTGACCCAGGGCCAGTGAAATCTTTCTCTTTTCTCTCTTTTTTCTGTAATCCGTACACCTCATCTCTTTAGATGTAAACCGTTGACCAAGTCTGGGAGTAAGAGTGGATCCAGTCAGCCCTAGGCATCTCTCTGAGAGGGAGTCTAGAAGGCAAGGGGGTCTGCTTTGAGCCTTGTGACTCAACGAGAGGGCTCTCCTTATTTTCTTCCCTGAACTGATCCCCAAATAAACAAGGTTTGTGGAATGTTAGGTTGGATATTAGGAAAAATTTCTTTACTGAAAGAGTTGTCAAATATTGGAACAGGCTGTCCAGGGAAGTGGTGGAGTCATCTTCCATGGAGGTATTCAAAAAGCATGTAGACAGGGTGCTTCATGACATGGTTTAGTGGGCATGGTTGATGGTTGGACTCAATGATCTTAAAGGTCTTTTCCAACCTAAATGAGTCTTATGTGTTTGGTGACATATGGTTAGCATGTTACACAGTTTACTGATGTAGTTGCATGCCAATTCTTGTTGTGAGTGAATAAAAGTTGAGTTTTGTCAGTTAAAGGATGCCTGGTGTTGTTTCACCTTAATTCTGACCTGGGAATCGGTGAACCTGAGTTGTTGTCCTGAGAAATTGGAAGGTGACAGTGCCTACACCTGGCATGCCTTTATAGGAATAAAACCAGATTTTGTGCACTTAATAGTGTCAGAAGAGTGAAAAATTTGAGCAAGATTTCAGAAGTTTCCATATATAGTAATGATATTAAAAAGGACATGATGTGCAGTCAAGTCAACCATAGATAGCCCAAGCAGGACTCAGACTGAAATACTCCACTTTGACATAACATCTGTTAAATGCTAGGAGTCAGTTTATAAGGATAGTGCAGTGGAGTCTTGGAGTAGACTAATTTTTTTGTTGCTGATTAAGAGCAGCACAGTTAAACACCTGGTACTGCTGGTCAGAAGATAGATTGTCCAGATTCAAACTGGCTGGCGCAGTTATTTAAAATCCATTCAGCACCACAAATATCTGCTTTTAAGCTGTTTTATAGCTTTTGATGCTTCACAGCCACAATACACATTCAGATGCACTGCTAGACGTAGTGTATCGTTGACAAATCTTTGCCAGGCAAAGGCCCCCCCATGCTCTTTAAAATTATCTATTTCAGTAAGCATTAATTTAATATTTAATTTTTTTATATACTTTTGAGTGGGAGGTTCTGCTCTTCCAGATACTGTTTTAGGCTACTGATTTGATGTGTCAATATAAACATTAGTGTGAGCTGTCAGAGAGAGGATGTCAAATGACCTCAGACCTTGGTTATTATGCTCTGGTGCCATGAACACAATCTTTACATTGCATTTTCATTTTTGCTTGTACCCAGTGGATTTGTCTGTTAGGTGTTACTCAGTAGATGTGCTCTTGAATCATGGTGGTTTATGTGAGATGATTTTAAAAAAGAATTGGAAGCACTTATTTGTTCTCAATGTAGCACAATGTTGGGAGGCTTTTTGACAGGCACCTGTATTGTTTTGTCAGGAAACAATAAAATCTTCCCAGTTATCTGGCATAGCTATCAATGGATTAACAGGTGTGTGCTTTTCACATTTTCTGAATAACCAAAATTAGTTTATTACCTTTGCTACATACTGTTCTTTATACCACAAAACTGATCTGTATTGACTTGTAATTTAGGAAAAGAAAATTCATTCCTTGTCAAGCATCTCAGATACATGCTTTGTAATATGTAATATGAAAAGGTACCTCTTTTTAACGTTTGAAAAATAGAAACCTTACATTACAGTATTATTACATTAAATGGTTGCTATTGTGTGGGAAAGCAATGCTGGCCAGTACTTCGTGGGATTAGATGTTTTCAAACATGTCTCATGCCGTCATAGCCTTATAGGGTGAACTTGGCCATATCTTTTAATTCTTCCGTGTCCTCAACTTGTCCTTTTGTAAAGCATTGCTTTTTGTAAGGCTTGATAAGTCTGGAAATGATCCCCAGGTAAATTCTGAGTGCTTCTAAGGGTACACTGGGAAGTCCATTGGCATAAATGTTTCTCAGGAGTCATATTTGCTAATATTTTCTTCCACACCTAATCTCCTATTGAGGATACAATGATTGCTGGTTAATGCACATTTTCTGCAGTGATTGCTGGTTATGTATCTTTTCAATCATACTAGTATCTTTTCTGAGCAGCAAAAGTGATGACTAAAGTCAGCCTGTGAATAGTATCTCTTAGTCCCAATTTGAGCAGGTGGTAGTAATTTATAGGAGAGGTGTGAGATCAATTCAGGAAATACAAAGCAAGTAATTACTTTACACAGTCAAGACATGGGAAAATGTCAGGTTGCAGAAGAAAGGAAAATGAGGGTAAGGTGGTTTATCCCAGTTCAGAAGTAAACACAATACTGGGACCAATACTTGTTTAATGTCTTTGTTGATGGCCTAGATGAATGGAAGTGTTGTCCTCTCAGCCAGTTTGTGGACAACTGCAAGTTAGAAGGAATGGTCAATATGTGGAGGCTGGAGAAATGGGCTGACAGGAACCTCATGAACGTCCTGCAGCTGGGTAGGAATAATCCTGCACACTGTAGCAGGCTGGGAACCAGCTCTGTGGGGAAGGGCCAGGGGTCCTGGTGGGCAGCAAGGAAGGCCTGAGCCAGCAGTGAGCCCTGGCAGCAGAAACAGCCAACAGCATTGGGGGCTGCATCAGCAAGTGCAGCCAGCAGGTACAGAGGATGGTGCAGCCCCTCTGCTCAGCGCTCTGCTCAGGACTGACACCCTATTATGATTCTCATCATGATTTCTCAGTAATCTTTAGCACTCCAGGTTTGCATTACAAACAAAAAAGTCACTTTCTTTAGTAGACTTTTCTCCATTTATTTAAATGTTAAAATTTTGCTTTCTTCCTAAATTCTTGTCCAGAAATCTGATACATTAGTTGAGTTTTGATTTAGGGTTTTTTTTTCCCCCTGCACCATTGCAAAAACAATCTTGTTAGTCTATGTTTAGTTCTGAATTGGGTTATCCCACCTTATATTCAGTCTTCTCTCCTCTGCAGTCTGACAGCTATGTCAAGAGTTATTTTTTCAGCATTTTAACTATTTGTAGTAATTACTTGCTTTGTGTTTCCTGAATTTACCTCATACCACCTGTCCTATAAAACACCCCCACTTACTCAGATTGGAAGCAATCTCTCATGAACCAAGTTGTGGCTCTGTCTGGCTGTAGCTCAAGCAACAGGTTCAGGGTCTGACATGTAAATATATAGATGAACTTCCCTAGCCCATATTAATTGAAAAAGTTATAGATGTTACTGCTGGTTAAAATGAAAACAAAAAGCTAGGAATTCAGATGAGGTTTAAATATCCTCAACTCTCCTTTCAGTTATTAAACAATGTCTGAGAAGGCTTAGGTGGAGCTCTCTTCCACTGCAGTTCACTCGTTTAAAGCACAAAGCAAATAATGCCCTATCCGTGTTGGGAAAAGAGAAGAAGCAGCTGGCAGCAGTCCAGGAGTTTCCAGCCATTGGTGACGTTTTAGAAATCTAGCTGTTCCAACAGTAGTTCATTTTAATATCATTCGGATTAGGTTTCCATAATTTTGTCTGGAAATTACTCCCATCAAAAATTCTCAGGGTTAAAGGATGCAATATAAATATACTGGTATCTAACTGTAGAGCACTGCTATGCTTAAAGGCACAATCTAGTCCTAAATATTTTTGTAAGATTTGATTGTTTTCTTGTTCTAAAAGACATATGCACTGTAGAAATTAAATGTAACAGCATAGTGGAACAAGTGATTGTACAGCAATAGCTACTACAATTATGGGAATGTTTTTTTAAAAAAAAATCTTTTGAGACTTCATCTTCCAGGACACACAACACTTTTCTTCAGAAAGTCAAGCAGGGTCATAAGATTTCTCATGTTCAGATCTCACTTGGTACTGGCTCTCTAGTTCAGTGGAAGCTGCACTTTCAGCTCCATTTTTGTGGTTTATTTTACAGGGCAGTGAGTTGCTCTGCTGTAGCTGATCATGTGGAAAGCTTACTAGCTAAGGCCTCATTTTTAATAATTGATATGCATTTCAAAAGTATTAGATAGTTTTCAAATACAGGAATAAATTATGTACTTAGAACACAATAACATTGATTGTACTGATTGAATATTGATTGAAAGGCTGCTTCAAGACAGAGCATTTTGGTACATCAGACAGCCAGCACTGGAATATGCTACTTACCACACACTGGCTCAAAACATGCCTTCATACTAAGCTATACAGACGACAAGCACTATTACTTGTGAGGTTATATTCCTGATATTACTCAGTTGTTCATCAACTCCAGAAGTTTGAAGGAAACCTTGAAAAAAACAGCTGCAGTTACTCAGGTGATAGGTGGAACATTTCAGAGACTGCAGGGTGAGGAGGGACCGCTGAGATCAGCTAGGCTGAGCCCTGAGGCTCTCAGCACATGGCAGGTACCAGCCCATGAGGCAGACAAGAACTCAGTGCACCTGCAAGGCAGCCCAAAAAACAGTAAAAACAATAGACCTCGCCTGGTTCATCAACAACAAGAGCGTTGGGTTTGGGGCTAGATAAGGCCCTGCTACAGAGTTTAATTTGAGGTTATTTTCCTGGAGTAGGAAAGCAAAATAATTTCCTGATCCAGAAACTATATTAGAACTGTATCTTCAAGCTATAAGCTATGTAGAGAAACACTCCAAAACTAAACTCAGAACAACCACATGTTATTTTGAATACCAAAGGCTACTGCAAAAAGCCAGTCTTCAAAAGAAAATGAGTGGTGCGAATGCAAACTTAATAATTCAGTACCTACCGCCACGTTTTCCTAGATACTTGTTATTACTGTTTGTACCACACCTTCTTCCTCACAGCTTTGTCCCACTAACTTTTCTTGTCTCAGTTGCCTGCCAGACCAACTCTTAGATACTTTGCACATTCTTTGGGAGAGGGAAAGGAAATATTTCCTACTGCCAGACTACATAACACATAGCTCAACAGAACTTAAATGTGATGGGTGTCTCTAAGTATTAGTGAAATATTAGTAATTAGGTATACTGTCTACTTTAGTGCTTCTGGTTCAAAAATCATTGATTCCATTTTTATCTTCCAATTCCCTCTTCATTTTCCTGTGTTCAGGATCACATTTTTCCACAGAACTTACTAAAGCTCAAGCAGTTGTCTTCTTGTGTATTGTGTCCTCCCATTCTGTATGTCTGCAGATGCTCCATTTGTAAAAGCTGCACAAAGCAGAGGTGCACAGTGACTCATCTCAGTTTGTCTTGTATTTTTTCCCCTTCACTGTTGTGTGGTTTTGCCTACCTGTGCATATCTTGTATTTTAGATGACCCCTCAACACCTGAGAAGGAGCAGCTGTGCTTGCCAGGACTCTGCAGGACCCCTCTTGCAGGACTGAAGCCTGCAATGCAAAACCCGCAGGAAAACAGTTGTGAGACAGACTGGGTGCAGCAAAGACCTTTTCATCTTCAAAAAGGTGGTAAGAGGTGTGTCGTGTTTTCAGCTCAGTTGGTAACAAAGCACCACGAAGCCTCTCATGCACCCCCCACCCCCCGCGCCTGGCCATGTTGGGATGAGGAGAGAATAAAAAGGCAGGCTCGTGGGTCGAGACAAGGACTGGGAGGGATCACTCTCCACTTATGGTCAAAGGCAAAAGACAGGCTCAACTTGGGGAAGAAACAAAATCAATTTATTACAAATCAAATAAAAAAAAAAAAGGATATTAGGAAGGGAAACCAAACATCAGAACACCTCCCCCCACTACTCCTGCCTTCCTGGCTCAGCTCCATTCCCAGTGCTTTCTACCTCCTTCCCCCTGGCGGCACAGCAAAACAGGGGATGGGGGTTGAGTCAGCTTGCCACACATTGTCTCTGCCGCTCCTTTCCTCAGGGGGAAGATTCCTCACTCGTCCCCTGCTCCACCGTGGGGTCCCTCCCACNTCCCGAACTTCCCTGGCGCGGGTCCTTTCCGTGGGCTGCTCTCCAGTCTCACACTGCTCCAGCATGGTCTTTACCATGGAGTTACGGCCATCTTTGGGAGCCTCCGCTCCACCGTTCACCTCCCTGGGCTGCAGGGGGACAGCCTGCCTTCTCACCACGGGCTGCAGGGCCATCAGCCTCCTCAGGCGCCCCTCCTCCACCTCCTTCTTCACTGACTCCAGTATCTGCGGAGGTGTTTCTCTCACGTTTCCCAACCCCCACACTGCCGGTTCCCCTTCTTAAATCTGTTCTCCCAGAGGCGCTGCCACCGTCACTCCCTGTCTGGGCTGCAGAGGCGGGTCCGACTCTTTTGGTGCCAGGGAAGCTTCCAGCAGCTTCTTACAGGAGCCACCTCTGCAACCCCCTCCCCCACTACCAAAGAAAACCGTGCCACGCAAACCCATAACAAGGTGCCAGTGGTAATATAAGTTTTTGGCAGGACTAATGTGTGTGCATTAAAGATGGATTTTGAGGAGTTCATAGAAGAAGCTAAGACGACAACAGTTACGCTTTTCCCTCTACACAGAAGTGTGTGACTGACAGCTATCATATGCAGCAGAGTGAAATATAATGTAATTATAATAGCTCCTTTTTTCTTCCATGCTTAATGAGCAGTGTGGAAAAATCATAGTGAACACTAGTATTGCTTTTGCAATATGGCATATTGCAAAAAAGAAATCCACAGAATATTGTATTACCGTGTAAACCGTGTTTAAAATTTCAGATCTTAAAAATAAAACTTAAGGCAATTGTAGAACTATTGCTTTTCAAAAGATGCCTGATTTAAACAGAGGTTTTAAAATTTTAGCTTTAACCAGGGTCCGTTCTACAAAGCTCAGACTAGACCCTTGTATGTGTATGGTTAAGCTGTAATGGCCAGATATTTTGTGTTTAATTTCTATTAGCACAATTTAAAGCTTCTTTCATTTATAACATTAAGAAGCGTTAATGAACAGAACAATCACAACTAAGCTCACATTATGCAACAATTTAATTTCAATGGTGGAGTCAAGCAATCTCTTCTTGAGACAGTAATCAGCAAGTGATCAGAGGAACATATATCCCTTTATGATCCTTCTAAATCACTGCCTTCTGCAAAGTCCATGCTTTCAGAAATCATAAAGGTTCTAAAAATGAGGAAAACAGGAAATTTTTTTTTTTTTGTGAATCCCTGTGCATCTTAAGTGCTTTTTTGGCATTGCAACATCTTCTGGAGGAATGACTATGTTTACACAGACTGCATTTTATCTGCAGAACCTTACATGTTGAAGAATTCTAAGTGCATGAAGAGTTAAACGTGCTATACAAGTGTATAGATGTCAGTAATATCCCAAAACTGGGATTAAACAACTAAGAACACTGGTACTCAAATTGCCATTTCTGCTCTAGGCACTACATGAACTCCAATGAACAATATTGGCACTGGCCACCAGTATCTCTTCTTGGACTGTTTCCTGCTTCTGTTCCATGAGACCTTATTTCCATTTGTCTTCTATGTGCATCTTTCTACTCACCTCCCTGTCATACATATTAAAATAACATGAAGGGAAAGAGAAAATTACAGAAGCAGCAGAAACAATCAGGAACAATTTCAGGAATGCAGATAAAGATGGACTTTGTTCAATATAAAGTATGACAGAGTGCTTCTGAGTGTGAATAGTTAGGTTTTCACATTTGCAAATATTAAATAATCACATTGTTATAACAGAATTGTCAGAAGGAGGAAGGAAGGAGGCACAGCTCTGCTGGAAAGCTGCAGAAGTTGGGGTGTACTGAGCATAATTAAGAGCAATAGGACAGGCAATAGAGAGAAGTAAAAGATGGGGACTTTGGCACATATTGGCCTTCCTTTTTGAAGTGTCTGTGGTCAGCAGTGTCTGGAGCCTGCAGTGAGAGGGACAGGTGAAGCCAGAGCAGAGACATAAAACAGTCCTCAGCCAGGGTAATGCCAAGTCTGCTCAGCACTCTCTGTGGACCTGATCGTCCAGCCGAGAGAGTGAGGTTTATAAGGGAATGGATTATGATTTTACACCTCATGGAAAAGGACAGCACATCATATTTCACACACTGCCTGCTGTGTCTTCTAGCTGGAAAACAACAGCTGCCTACACTGTAAAATGCCCATTTGAAAAGAGACCAGACTGGTATCAATCACAATAGGCAATTTCCTTCATTCTTCAAGTAGACAATGTACATACAAACACTATAGAGACAGTTGAAATCTAACTGAAGGCTTATCCAATTTAATTTCATATGCTGCCCATGCAATCATTTTTCAATGTCCTTCCAAAGCTACAAATCTCTCTAGAGGATAAAAGACCAGTTGAATATTGCTTTGTTTTTCTGCAAGGTGGAGTTTGCTGTCCTATTTTTCACACAAACGCAAAGCAACAGCTAGTTTGTCTTTGCCCTGTACTTCATTTTTGTACAGTTACTAGACAGCTATGTATCAAGATGCATGCATAATCTCTTACCTCATCTACAACATCCCAGTCATCTAGAAAACTGAAAAGCTAGATTTAAAAATAAACAGTAGTTATTGTTTTGGGGCAGCATAAGGCATTTAAATGACAGTGTGCCACTGAAACAAATTCCTGAGGTATGCCAATTTCTTCTGTAGTTCTAAGGTTTGTTTGTATTCACTTAAATGCCTTAGCAAAAACAAGCTATGTTTATAATTTCTTTTCTTAACAATAAACTTAATATATAAAAAGTCAGCAATTAAAAAATCTTAGAATATAAAAGGTCATGTGTCCAAATTTCACCTGTATGGGGGGAATACAACTGAGATCATTTTGATCTGAAGATACGAACAAATATATATGCAAGATTGTTTTCAAAATCTCTAATCAGAACATTGTCTGCCTTTTGTCTTCAAAACAATCAATTAACCACCAGACTTCACTATGAATAATTGATACATATTAAACATGGTGGTCAGAATACAGATCAGAATCTTTTAGCAAAACGTACTTGTAGCGTTGCATTGAAAGCAAACTCTTTCTTGTGATAAAGCATTTCAGTCAATATCTGAATATACGATAAGTATAGAAGTCTTGAATACTAATGATCAGAGTCCTGATTAAAATTTTTTTTGCAAGGTTTATTTCCTACTGAGGCAATGTTACCTTAATATGTCACAAGTCCTTGCTGGAAACTTTGTAGACTTTGATAATTTTATTGGAAATATCTTTTTTGGCAAGTATGCTTAGCCATTTAGACACTTCTGTGGCCACAACACAGCTGATCATCATGGTTATATGTCTATCTCTGCCACATTCCTTTGAGATAGAAAAACCACATTCCCTTTAACCAACAAAGCTGAGTACTTTAAAGAAACAAAGGGTCAAGTCCAAAGAAAGACCTTCAGTGACTAAAGTAGAACTTAAAAAAGTATAGGAATCCATGTCTAAAATTGTGCTTCAGAATAATAATTTATGAGCTGCTTAACTTAGAACATAAGCTTTTTACACCAAAGTGAATGAAATTCTGAGGTGTTCATAGTTGTTTACATGCCCAGACCAAGTCTCATGATGAGAAATCAGTATCATTAGGCTCTATAAACGTAATGGCACTGCATCTAAATTCCCAAATTCATCCGGCACACTCACAGAATCACCACTCTTCCCTCCCAGTACAATCAGTCTTGCTCTCTGCACAGCATAATGGTACACCTTTGGCCAGAGAGGGGTGACGTGCCCAGCCAGGGAGTGACTGCCTCTTGTACCTGTGGGGCATTTGCTGAAGAAGAAGGTGGGATCTGACTAAAGCAGGAGAAGCCAAGGACCTGTGCTTCCCCTTCCCTCCAGCTAATTACACAGACTAATCTGAAAATGGAGTACCTCTGAGTAATTATTTCAAATAATTGTTGCTAATATTTATAGTATTGACTGGCTTAGGGATTCTAGAGGTCAAATTCCTGTGGGTTTTATACAGAGAACACTTCAGTGCTTGACTGGGCTCCAGAATTGGGTTACAGCCCAGGTACACCACCGATGAAAATTTCCTAGGACTAGCTACAGTAACGTCAGTATGATCAAGAAAGGGACTTGGACATGGTCTCCCATATTACCAACAAGTGATCTCACACCTGGGTATGTCTGAACAAGGGTGAAGCTTTTCTGGTTAAAATACCAGTGCAGTACTTTTAAAAAAACAAATCATTTCCCAGAACTTAACTAGAATTGTAAAAAATGAGTGTGAACCAGTGAGCTTCCAAACAAATATTTCAAACCACAGCAGCAGTACAGCACCTTCTTTCTCTCCTTTGTCTCAGAGAAATGAGGTCTTATGGCCACACAGACAAGTTGGGGTGAATTTCATGTTTATCTTTTGCATGGACTTATGGACATATCTTTTAAAGAGCTATCAATTAGCATTGACTTTAAATTTGGATAAGTAGGGTACATACTACATTGATATAATGCAGCCAGTATATACTGGACTGTCCTGCTGAAGCTCCACATCCATCTCACTGATGACAAAAATTAAAATGCGTCATTTTTTATTATCCCTGTAGTTGATGTAACCTTTAGTTTTGCATGATGTAACTTAACAATTTGACATAACAGTGGTTTTAAACCCAGCTGGCAGAGACAGACCTACTTAGTAAGAATAGCACAACCTCATGAGTTACAGATCTTACCTCTCAGGTTGAGAACCAGCTGGTTCACTGCCAAGTCCCCATCATCAAATGACAATTGCAATGGGTCAGATTAAACAAACAAGCAAACAAAAGAGCAAAACCAAGCAAACCCCCATTTTGTACAGAATTTATTGTGCTAATAGGTCATTGAAGCCCACACTGAACATTTAATTATTTAGATACAAAATAAGGAGCCTAAGCTGTGTCAATTAACACAAAATGCCATGGATTTTCTTGATTTTGCAATGTGGAAAAAAAACTTTCTGTACAATTTCATCTTTCTCATTCTTCTCAGCATTGCTCAGTGAACATACTGTTTTGCACAAAATTACCTTAAAGGTGACATTACAAGAACATTAAATCAAAAGCTAAAATCCACCTAACATAATTTGGAAGATTTTTTTGAAGACAAAGAGTAGTGTTCTCTTGTTTCTCTCCAAAACAAGGTAGAAGCTGACCTTGACAATCACAGCCTACAGAAAACACTTCTGAAATTGAGAGCAGCGGGAAGCAATGCAGTACAAAGATATGAAATGTAGAAAGACATGCCTTTCTCCACATATAGTGTTACTTGCATCATACCTTTATTCAGTTTCTTCAAACCACTCACGATCTGCAATACAGCAAGTGAATAGAACCACTGACACCCTGGCTCTTCACCTCGTAGCAATGCCTGTGAAAAGAAATCCAGTCTAAGAAGAAAAGGGAATAGAAAGGAGTTGCAGAGGCAAGTTTGCGAAGTCCTTTTAGCTGAAAACTGTACAACCATATCTGATTAATTAACCTTTTTGAAAGGGATTTGGGAAATTAAAAGAGAGGCCTTCATAAAAGATGAGAGGAAGTATTCTATTCCATTTCTGTGTTTAGATTTTTTTATTGTTCTGTCCTTTTTCTACAGACATTTGTATTTTTAAAGGCAGCAATGAGTTTTAGAATTTGTATCTCTACCCAAATGTATGCAGAGCAATGATTGCATTCATGCTTATCTGTGGCTGTGAGCTGAAAAGTGATGATATTTGTACTACAAGACACATGAGCTTTCTGAGAAATGCACTAGTGACTCACTAATTCTCACTGCATTACCATAGGAAATTACTGGAATAAAGATTTCCTGGAGGTTATGATTCAAAAAGAATGCAGTCACATTTTCTCAGGTACAGAATGACTTAACAGACTTTTTAGAGGATTTGTTTCATTATTTTTTTCCTGCTTTTACCTGCTGATGATAGATAATCCTTGGAGTGAAGTGGGTGGGTTGGTGGAACAGAATATGCATTCAAAGACACACAACAGAAGTGGTCCTGTCACATCTGCCTCATTATCATCTTTACCTCTGAAGCATTTGATGACTGATTTATGTTCTAGGTGGAGCATCTCAGTACTAAATTAATTGGGGTTTTAGTAAACATCATAACAGAATCAACATCTGTATCAATTCTCATAGACATAGCGATCATCTCATAAGCAACTGCCAACAGTTTAGTGTTAGCTGGGAGCCTGTTAAAATGAAAGCAATTGGCTGTTTGCATGCATTCAGTTTGCAAGCTGTCATATAACGATTCATACTGTTGACATTAATGAAACCTGCCTTGTAAAAACAATTTTGATGGCAGACCCTCAGCTGTCATCCCACCCTTTCCATAAAGCTCATGCAGTTTGTGTCATGCCATGAACATGATGACCTCAGGTATTGTGAAGTTAACTGAATTATGCAAAAAACCTTAGATTATAAGCAGAAATGTTACAGCCTTAGGTTGTACTTCTATATTCCTTAATCAGGTGAGATTCTCATGAACTCAGCGGCAGGGCTCAGACACTGAATCAGGTCTCAATACTACTTTTGCTGCATTAGCAACCATATGAAATACCTGAATCTCCATCCAATTCTTTCTGTTTTATTGACTTCTATGACTTTAATAATAAACCTGGAGGTAGATATTTCTTAATGTGTGTTTTACAGTATTACTTTTGTGGTCCATTAAATCCATAGCTGAAAGGAATAAGAGGGAGTGTAAACATACTCATCCATTTTAGTAACAAAACTACAGTTCAGAGTGTCTTCCCTCAGTGGCTGCTTAAGCTTGTGGATGCTTCATCTTTTAGTGATGTCCCATGGTTGTTTCACTCTGAGCTGCTAGTGGGCAGCTAGTGGCTAGTTTAACAAGTCCAAAAAGCTTATTGCATATGCTACCTCAAACTTCAGCAACTTTATGGTTTTGATGCCAAAAGAAAAAAAAAATCCAACCCCAAACCCCAAAACTTTTAGAAGTAATATTAATTCTTCCATTAGCCTTTATGATAGGGGAACAGAAGGAAATTTCTGTTTCCCTATAACATTCTGATTTATAATGGTACAAAGCAAAATGTTAAAAGTAGTGGCAGATAATCATTATGCTCCAGGGGAAAGTCTGGGGAATAGAAAGGGCTGGTTCACTAAAAAACAGTTCTGCCTAGCAGACTAAGACTTTGACTGAGGATGAGAGCAGGGAAGACAAGGAATGAGAACTGTAGCTTCACAAAGATAATGTGTTTCTTCAGGTGAAAACAAATGCAAAAACTCTACATATACAGCAGGACAAGAAGGCCGGCAAACAACACAAACTATCATTCAGGCTGCTGTTTGAACAAAAAAGCTTTAGTCTTAAAAGTCAGTAGCTGGAAACTAGTGTAATAAAATCAGAAAGTCCTGTATGAGAAAAGGTTATATAGGCATATATAGGTTATATGAGTGAACACAGAAGGAAGGACAGTAGGTGACAATAAAGGGAGGGTGAAGAAAGTGGCTAAGAAGGCCTCATTTGAATCTCTTCTACAAGAAAAAGTTGTGATTTGACAGAATAGCAAGGTTTTCCTGGCTGTATGTGACAGAGCAGCTGATGTCTACAGTCGGGAAGTTGAGGTCACTGGGAATGGGCAGCAGAAATGTCAGAGTCACCACAGTGGTTTTTTACACCTTGCTACATAACGTAACAATCTGGAAAGTACTTGTGGAAAATACTTTTGGTAAATCAATAGAAAGCCAAAAGATGACCACCATCCTGAGAAAAGACAAGCACATACTACATAAACAGGTGGCCCTGATGGCTAACCTCCTAGAAGAGTAAGTCAACTGGCTTATCAATTTTGTGACAGTCATATCTGAAAAGTCAAAATGTCCATGGGGAGCATAAGCATAAACCTACCCAAAAGCATAGTCATTGTCTTCAAATATAAAGACAGCAAGAGGTTAAAATTTATCAGAAGCAAGCAAACAATCTGCAAATCTATGACAAAATTACTTTTTTATTTGGGAGACCAGTTCTCTTGCATCCAATCCTGCCTGGATGACCCTCACATGGGGCAGTAGTCATTATTGTGGCAAATAGTATGTTTTCCAAAGAATGCAATCTTAGTCATTCTGAGATTGCTACATGTTATCATAGAAGCATTCAGTTAATTTTGTTTATGCAGGAGGAACTTAAAATACTGTTAATGTAGGTTTGTTTTGCTTATATAAACATCGGTTACACAGATTCACAGTTTTCTGTGAAGTATAACACTGTCTTGAATATTTTTTCCCATCATTTTGCCAGCACCATTTTGTTTTACCAGGTTTTCTTGTCTGTATGTTTTCCTTTTCAAGGACCATTATTCTTGACTACAGCAGCCCAGAAGCATAGCTTGGTAGGCATTTTAGAACGATGAATTAATTATAATCTATGTCTGCAAAACCTCCTCCTCTTTTTTTTTTTTTCTCTCTCAGCTCATTTTCTGTATTTCTCTTATTGCTTTCAGAAGAATCTTAAAATTACAACTAAAGTATCAGTTTCTTGCTTTCAAGGATATTAAAAATCTATTTTTTAAATACGAAAGTGAGCTAAAACTAAAGTTAAATTTTATGTAAAAAATATATTAGTTCAGTTTACAGGGAATTGCAGATACAAGGGGAATGGATATTTTATGTGCTGCATTAGGCTTTGTTCAGATGTAAGAACTCTTGCTTAAAAAACTTCAGGTGTGTACCAATATTACCAATCTCAATAGGTTCTTTTTTTTTTTTAAACCCAGTCTATGACAATAGCATAGTCTCACAGAACTAATGCTTATTCCTTAACATAATTCTGATCTTTAATAATGAACATGTTTTTCTTTGTTCCACGTTATAGAAATCTTAAACTGTAAAAAGAGTTGTGTATGGACTTTGAAGCTGCATTCTTGAACTCTACGTGTGTGGCAGAAAGAGATTTAACTGCAAGGTTCAAGCAAATAACTTGAACTTCACTTGCAGATTTAACTAACTGCAAGGTTCAAGCAAATTATTTGAACTTCACTTACAGACTTAACATGCCACTATTGCAGTTTTTACAAATACAATGGAGGAATGCACTATTGCAATTTTAAAAGCAAGAGTAGTACACTATTACAACCACAAGCGATTGACAGACAACCACAAGCACACACATGTTTACAAATTTATAGCATGAACAATATTCACTTACCCCTCCAGGTAAGTGATCTCAATCCGAGGGAAGCTACTGGCGTCCCAAGCAAGGGGGGGAAGGGTTTCCTTCACAAGCCAACTGTATAGTTGGAGAAGTGACTTCCCCATTTCCAACCTGAATCTTAGGGTTTTTATCCCCTGACTTGTGGAATGGTATGTATGACTATGGCTGAGTGGATTATGATATATGCCTGAGTGGATTATGTATATCTGAGTGGAGTTTCCCCTTATCTGTCTTTCTTTTGCTGGTCTGTGATTGTTCGAGTACACAAGGTTGTCACTAGAAACCGAAGCTGAAACCCTCCAGCTTTTCTTTACCTTGCTTCCTCAGGGAACTGAATAGTGGTTGGACTGAGACTCAGGGCATACTATTTATTAAGGGATTTCAAGGCTCAGTTCAGGTTTTGGTTCTTTGAATGGTGCAGGCACCACCCTGTTTAGTTTAGGGTTTATCAGACAGCCCAGGGCTAAGCTATCTACATAGCTCCCTGTGAGTTGCGAGTTGTTTCTGCAGAGAGACAGGGCCTCAAGGCAATCCAAGGCTGGGTCGCTTCTGTAATCCGCCATGAGTCGCATGTGTGCAGTAGACATGGTGAAACTTGTTTGTGAACTATGAGCCGGACAATCCATACAACGTGAAGCGACTTTGTTAGTTCTGCTGGAATACAAGCAAGAACTACTCTTTCACCAACAGAATGCATTGAATGACTTAGACTAATTGTGCATCTACAATTATTACATGAACAAGTGTAGTGATGCAGATGATGGCTTTAACAGATCCTGAATAGGCTTAGCTCTCCTGATTAGAAAATATACAAAGCACTGACTGTTTTTTCATTTTATGTGCCTGAGAGCACTACATAGTTTTATTTTAGCTACTGATTACTGGACAGGGACATAGGACAAGACACTCTATAGAAAGCTTGTGTTGGAACTAGAGATTATAAGATTAACTGAACATGTAGAGATTTAATATCTTGGTAAAATTTATTATGAGTATATTACTCATGACAAGTATGCCTGTGGGATAAGTGAATATTTAGATTGGGTGGGGATAACTGGCAGGTAGAGTTAATCAGGAGCATATAGAAAAGTCCTTAAGTATCTGAAATTCCCCATTCCAGGAAGAACTATCCAATGGTATTTATAGAATTCACATATCTGCTTGCTAGTCAGTTTTGAGAAACCACACAAGCATCTGTATAACCTGCTTCCAGTCAAGAAAGCTTCTATTGGTGTCCAAAATCTAACCCTAAAGGAAAGCAGGTTAGGAGTAAGCAGAAATGGGGAGCTGCTAGGGAAGCAGAATGTCTCCAGGAGTGCTGCACCTCCAGTAGATGCTTGGAGACGTCGAAGGATATCTAGGAAAGAGGTACCAAAGCAGCCAGGAAGGATTCCTGTCGGCTGAAGTAGTATCTTACATTTCTTAATTTTAATATTTTCCTTGCATATTTTGCTGTTAAAAGAGTTACCTCAAGCAAACAGTTCTCTGTTTTACTATTAAGCTTATTAAATGCCAAGAGAGAGAAGAAATAACAAAAAAAGTCTGGGTGTGAAAGCTGGTGTTGTCAGATTCCACCTTTCTTATGGATACAAACTAACAACCACCTGCAGAAGCTAAGGAGTCCAGTGGGGATTATAATAGACAGCAATTAAGAGATTAGAAACTTTTTAATATTTAGTTTAATCTTATTCATGGGCAATTTATCTATTCTTGTCCCCACATTGTCCTTTGGCTTAAATTGTTCTCATTGCTGTTGCTCACTCTCCATTGCTCTTTCTGCCTTCCTAGCCTTCTACCTTCTAAATAAATGGGCTCTGTTATCCTATATGTAAGTATGTAAACCATTAGAAGAGTACTTAAATTAATGACCTAATATTCTAAACTTGTTAAGTGGCCATTAAACTTGTTCATCTGCTCAAACAGCAAATGTGTCAACAGAAGGACAAGAAAATAATAATTAAAAAAGAATTAGAGTCCTCCAAAATCTATGAAGGAGCACTGATCCATACAACACAGTTAAAGAATTGTGAAGAATCCAAGTAAATTATCCTAATGATAACCAAATTGCCTTGGAAGTCTCAAGTAATTTTTGAGAAAAACACTAGTACTACCACTCAGTTACTTAATTTACATTACGTGAATGTATAAAGACAGAGAAAAAGAGTTTGAGATCATTCAAGAACAGTAGCTTAGAAGCTAACCTAAATATGATAAACTAAATAAATCTCATTAGAAAATATGCATCTTAAAAGCTTTTAATCACTATGCATCACATCTAATACCAGCTACTAGCTGCAACCTAAGTAAAGTACGACAATATTGTACAAACTCATCAGGGAGTAACATGAGAATGCAACCTGGAAAACTGGCTCTGAATAATTCCACATTATCAAATACTACCAAGTGACTGCGATCCTGAGAATACATTTGTGGGTGAGTATTACTGTTCACAAAACAGGATCTAAGGGGGGGCATTTTAAAAGCTTGTGCAGCTACAAATAACTGTTGAAGCATTCATGTCAGGGTTCAAAGAGAAGTTGGTAAGTGAGAGACTTCTGAGCTTCAGGAGTGCCTGGTATGGACTATATTTTATACCTTGAAAGAAGACTGTGATGGAAAAAACCAGCATCAACACAAAGAATTCACATTATTAGGCCAGGCTTTATGCTCAGGTTCATACCTCCAGTGCAGCAGTGAAAACTCACCTTTTGAGCTCCCCAGGATATCTGTCTGGCCTGAGGTTTTATATAGGTAGCTACTATTTCTTAGATAGGATCTCCTGGCTATATTTCATATATATATAAATATATATATATTTAAAATAATTTGGCTATAATATTAGTTCTGCCTTTGCTTGGTATATATGGAAGGCAGGTAGTGCCTAGGAAAATGGTAGTAGACTTTGCTTGTGTTTGACTGAAGCCTGTTGTCAATACTGGGGTCAGATAAGTGAATCAGTTGGCAGGAGAATATGTGAACTGAACTCGGGTAACTATTTTTACTCCATCAGATGTGGCCACAAGATATGTTGAGCAACTTTGTTTTAAGCTTTTGGAGAGAGTATTGAAACCATGTTAGGCATTGATGCTGGTTTATGCCACTGCAAAATAAGTACCTTGATGAAATTTTGTCCTAGCTACTGTTGGAAAAAGAAATAATCACAGGCTCTGAGGATTTGAACTAAATGATATATTAATAAAGCTTCTCCTTGTTTATTTTCAGTTCATTAGACAAGTTATAGTTGGGTTTTTTCCCACATGCATCACCATTTTGCATTCCTTTAACATGATGGATAACATTCCTTTCAACATATATTATAGAGTGAATGGGAGAATCAATACTGGCAGGAACTTAAGCTTTAATAGTAGTATGAAGATTAGCACTACATTTATCTCATTAATACAGTGAAGAGAAAACTCCTTAATGCAGTTTGTGGAACCTAACTTACCTGGACTTTTTTTCACCCCCTTTTTATAGATGTAGAAGGGAATAAGCAAGCAAACATACTTGAAATTATAATAATGTTTTGGTTGGAACTGCTGGTTAAAGCACAACTCCTTTGCGGGGGGGGCTTGATAGCAATATGATTACTGATCAGTAGCAACCCCTTCAGGGAAAAGTCTTCAGATCCATGGCCCATCTCCAAAGTCTTTGGGTATATCTGCTGTATTTTGAGGGGAGATGAAAGCTGAGGGAACCTGCGTGGACCTTGCCCATGGTTAATGCAGCAGACCTTGGGTGAACAAGCTCTGCAGAGGTTTTGCAAAGGCAAGTTCTTTGTCAAACACAGATCTCACAGTTCTGCATGGCAGATGGAAAGGACCTGAAGAAAAGGATAAAATGGGATGGGACTGTGTGTGTATTGTTAGGGTTTCAGTGCATCTCGTTCACATGAGAACAGGCACACAGCCCCATGGCACGGCTTAGGTAGATTTGGGGCCTGCCTCTCTTTGCCGGTGTTGTTTTTTCCTGTCATGTCATTGAGTAGCTTAGGGTCTGCCGGGGCACTGTGGCCAGACCCATCATGTCTGCAGCACCTCATCCCCCTATGGTCCTCTCTGGAACTTACAGAGAAACTTTCATCTTTATCTGTACTGGCCCCATGCTCAGCCTTGTGCTTCATTCCACCTGCAGCTGGGTGATGAATTGCTGCCTTCCTGCTCTCATATACCCCCTGTCCCAGGCATGGTGCTCCTCCTGCTGCTCCCCTGCCCCGGTCCCCAGGGCCTCCCTGGCTCCCATGCTGGCTCCAGCCTCCCCCAGCACTCCTGGCACTGTGGCTGAGGGGATCCACCACACCTTCCTCTTTCAGTCGCCTTTTCCTGCCTTCTGCGCATCCCCTGGGACTGTCTGTAGAGAGGTCTGTCCTTCAGAATGGAATAGAATAGAATGTGTGTATATATACACACACACACATATATATATATACAGACACTCACATATATACATGTATACACATATATATGTATATTAATGATTAAAGGGCTTTAGGTCAGGGGCAGTGAGAGCAGCTGTTCCTTTGGAAAAGAATATAAAACTATGACTGGTCCCCTGCTATGCCCACCGGTCCATGCTATGGTTTCCTGTAAGAGTCAAATTGGGATATAAGGCCACCTATTTGTACACAAAATACAAATAAGGAAGCCAAAGGAGAGACAGTGCTCAGCTCTCGCTTTGTTTTTAACGAGGATAGGAACCAGCACAAAGCAAAGTTACCTTCCTTGTTTCAAAGTTGTTTCCATGTGGGAAGTCATGGGGAATAAACACATCTGTGCTTAATCTTCTGCAAAGAAACCCACAGAGTACCCTGTGCTTTGCCAAAAGAAACTGTGACAGTTTCTTTACTGAGCTCCCAGTTTTCACATTTCACTTTGCAAACTCTCCTCACGCATGGGACTGAAACAGAAAGGAGGTTATGTCCCCACACATGCGGCTGGTTTCCAACATCAGTCTTTCTTGGGTGACATTTAAAAAGGTTTTGAAATCGAGTTGTACTGGCTCAACTCATTTCTCCCCAATGCCTGCTTTGTTCCAGCCGCACTGGTGTGTGTATAAATAATAGTTTGTATCCCTTGACAACTTCCTGTATTAGAACAGCACAGGTCAATCACAGCAGAAAGAGCAGCAGGGAAATACTTGTGCCCAGCGGGCACAATCATGCCATTTGTTGACTAGAAAAGTGGGTGCTTGTGTCACAAGTGATGTCCTTTTGCCTGCTCTAATAACTATCAGCTTTTCTGCTGTGCTTTAGAAGGATGGTCAATCTGCTGCATTATCTCTTGACAGCTCTAATCTCTTGAAGGGAGAAAATGCAGGTAAGAAAAACAGAGTTAGGTGACTTAACTGCTTCTGAGCTGGGATTCAGGTAAGCCTTTAAAGGTGGGTTCTCCTTTTCCTTCTTTTTCTTTTCCTTCACTAACCTTGACTTCTTGTGGCTTTAGGAAGAAGAGAGATCTGTAGCTCTTGCCACTTTTCTATCTCTAAGTAGCTGTTTCTCCACCAACAGTACCTGAAAACTTGTCTGTTTATTCATACAGGGATCGATAAGGAGATCCTTCTGTAATACTGCAGCCAATGAGCCTGAAGTTACTTTGCTTTTGTAGGTATATAGACTTGATAAAACTCTGTATGATACTCAGCTAGAAACAGTTTCCATATTGTGCATCTATCTGTCACTTCTGCTCTAGCACTTACCAGGTTTGTCAAATAAACAATATGTTGTGATTTGGTCTCAAGGCCAATGTTAAAATGTGCTGTAGACACAGAAAAAGCAAATTAGTCAGAAAGTATAGGTTTTATGAATAAATCTATTTATAAGTAACTTCTCAACTAATAGGTTAACTGCCAGATTTGAAAATTAATGTAATTGTCATTGTTACCTTTTATTGTTTTCTCCAGCAAGTGCATAGAGAAACTTAGAGGTCCTCACTTTTTCCAAGAAGTTTTTCTGTTTGAAGGGACTGGTATTGGTAAAGAGGGGTGGGGTGGACTTCCATGAGATGTACACAATTCTGAAAGTTCCAAAACAATGCTGGGTTTTAAAAACGAGAGAAACTTTTAACATTTCACCAGTCTAACTCCCTCATACATAGTTAGAAAGGTTGTAATTTGCATATTATTAGCTTTGCTGACTAGCACTACGATAAAATTCCTTGCTTGCTGTGGTTCTGTTTTATTTAACTAAACTAATCCCCATTTTTCATAACTATGTGTTGATTTTAATGCAGCAAGACAGCTCAGTGAGGGACACATTGTGTTTTAATGTTTGTCATTAGGGGAGTGGGGAAGTATCTAAATTTGCTTCCTTTCATTGCTTTGACCCAGTCATGCAGAGACTCGCTGGAAGGTGATGTCTGTATTCACATTTCTGTTGTCCCATAATATTAAGAAAATTGAATTGAAGATGGACTACCTTGTATAAATTCCCAAATCAATGTAGAAGATTTCAAGGAGCGTCTGATTTTATATTGTATTATGGATTGTACAATGGGACAAGCTAAGCCTACGTAATTATACAACACAAAAATTGCTTGCAGAATTGTCTTCTCTTTGTGATCTGTTGTAGCAATTTGCCACAAACCCAGATCTTTCAAAGACTATAACGGCTCTAGAGCCTCCTTGTCCACTCCTTGTCCATCTTGGTGATGGTCCCTTTCAGGATACCACTGCTGTACCCCGAAGCATGCTTTGGATCTTACTCTAAGATAAACAACTAACTAATTATTAGTTTACCCAGGCCTGCATTCTAGTTTATAATAGTTGTTACCTTAGAGCAATAAATAAATGTGCAAAAATATGACCATGGGTTATATATATGAAGGTACATTAATATAATGTCCATTAAGAAATTTTTTATTTATTTGTAAATTTTCTTTCAGGAGACTGATGTTTCTTTCTTTTATCCTCTGTTGTGGTTTTAGCCCAGCCGGTAACAAAGCACCATGAAGCCACTCAGTCACTCCTCCCTCCTGGCCCCGGTGGGATGGGGAGGAGAAAATACAAAGGCAGGCTCGTGGGTCGAGACAAGGACTGGGAGGGATCACTCCCCACTTATGGTCACGGGCAAAAGACAGGCTCAACTTGGGGAAGAAACAAAATCCATTTAATTTACTACAAATCAAATCAAACCCAAGGATATTAGGAAGGAAACCAAACATCAGAACACTCCCCCCACCACTCCCACCTTCCCAGCTCAGCTCCATTCCCGGTTCTCGCTACCTCCTCCTCCCGGTGGCACAGGGGAACAGAGGATGGGGGTTGGGGTCAGCTCGCCACACATGGTCTCTGCCGCTCCTTTCCTTAGGGGGAGGGCTCCTCACTTGTCCCCTGCTCCACTGTGGGGTCCCTACCACAGGAGACAGTCCCCCACGAACTTCTCCAACGTGAGTCCTTTCTGCGGGCTGCAGTTCCTCACAAACTTCCCTGGTGTGGGTCCTTTCTGCGGGACGATCTTCAGTCACACACTGCTCCAGCGCAGGCTTTCCCATGGAGTCATGGCCATCTTGGGGGGCCTCTGCTCCACTGTTCACCCCCATGGGCTGCAGGGGGACGGCCTGCCGTCTCACCACGGGCTGCAGGGCCATCAGCCTCCTGAGGCGCCCCTCCTTCCCCTCCTTCTTCACTGACATCAGTATCTGCAGAGGGCTTCCTCTCATATTCCACTCCCCCCATCTACTGCTAGTTCCCCTTCTTAAATCTGTTCTCCCAGAGGCGCTACCACCGTCACTGACTGGGTCGGCCTGGGCCAGAGGTGGGTCCGACTTGGAGCCGGGGGAGCTTCCAGCAGCTTCTCACAGGAGCCACTTCTGCAGCCCCCTCCCCCACTACCAAAAAAACCCACCACACAAACCTGTAACACCCTCATTTACACAAGGCTTGCTACAATAAAGTGCTGTATTCCGTATAGTAAATACATTTCAAGCCTGCACAGGAAGAACTTTAATTTCAGTGAAAATAACATTTTCCTTTAAGATTTATTTTATACAGGATTTCTTTTTTATTCTGTAGGCAAAGGCTGAGCCCAATAGACTAAAGGCATTCACCCTGGGTGAATACTACAGAGGTGTTTGTTCAAACAGTACTAAGCATGATAAAACACAATTTAGTGTCCTCCATACACACACAGTTCAGACGCCTTTTTTCTTAAATTTTAGACTTATCATTTAATAAATAAAAATAGATTACCTCCTCTGTTGTTTGTTTTTCTGAAAATGTCAGGGTATATTGTGACAGAAAATAGAATACCTTTAAGTATAGTGGCAATATCTGCTTTCAAGGCAATTGAGATAATGAGATTCAAAGAACCTCAATTCTAACTCTTGATATGGTCAATAGTAAGAAACCAGTTAGGTTCTGTTTTGAAGAAAATGTCACTTAGATTTACATATGTTTCAACAAATCTTATTAATGAAGATAATGCTACAAAACCAAAAGATTTATCATAACTGAGGGGTAAAAACAAAACCATAAAACCCTTAGTCAAATACACTGCCTTTTTAATAGATTGAATTAATACACTGAATCATGACTCATTTTGAAATGAACAGATGCCTTTTAGTTACTAACCTCAGATGGGCAAGGATGTCTCTGCTGTTGGTAAGTGGTGAGAATCTAGACAGTATAGTTCTTCTATTCAATAAAGATTTAGTAGGGGTCTGGAAAGGAGCATGAAGAAATTAAATGGAGAAACAGAATAGGAAGAGAAAGAGAGAAAGTGAGGAAAAAATACAGTCTGCAGAACAGATGAAGGCAGAGCATTCCCTCATGCCTGACGTGCTCTTTGTTTTTCTATATCTAATACAGAGTGCACTCCTGTTGCAAGAATGCCCTTCTGGAGTCACTCTAGAAAAAAATCACTAGCTGGGCTAGAAGGTAAGTATTGACAGAATTTCAGTTTAGTGAATAAAATGTACGGGTTATGACAATAACAAATAGAATAATCTTAATAAAAACCATGAAATTGCTGACTGTGTTCCAGCTTTTGTGCATGTTAAATGGCACAAAGATATATGAATAATATTGTTGTGATGCCTAACATTCTGCAGTATTCCTGTGCTTCCATTGAACACTGGTTCTGATACTGTAACTTCTCCTTCTCAGTCTTGTTTTGGGGGCAGGATGTTAAGAACATTCATGCATAGCTGTATAGGAAAGGAAAATAGTGCTTTTTCATTCCGATAGCATATTTTCTATTTAATAAACAGGTGTCTAATTTTAATACATCACAGTATCTGCTTTCTGATCAAAATGTTTTGTCACAATTTCTTTGTGCTCTCGAATCTTAGCTGTTTGCAGGTTTTTGCTTTTTTTAAAGGAGCAAACATTCAAACTGACAATTCAAGTTAGGTTGTTCATTATATTTCAATATTATTTGAATAAGAATTACAGTAAACAGATACCAACAAGCAGAAAAAGAAGTGCAAAATTATCTCCACTGTGTTTCAGGCTTGAAAGAGACCCTTCCAAAGGTTGCAAGGATGATGGCTGTAAAAAATGAACTGCGCAAAACGATTTTAAATTCTCATAGAACTGAAGTCTGCAAAGAATTTAAGGGTCACCTATATGCAAGGCACTATGTAATGATGCTCATATGAGTCACGTAACACTTCCATTTGTAGTCCAAGCAATCTTACAAACGTGTAGCTATTGTCACCTCTGTCTATATAGATTTGCTGACATTCACCATGACTATATGACACAGCAAGGATCAGGCTGTAAGTTCTGGTTGTACTGTGCTGCTAGAAAGTTTCCAGCTGAGTGTTAAAGAAGGTGCTGAGCTATTTACCAGGATGGCAACAGCAAATATCCTGTGTGAAATTCTGCTGCTGCCAGTGTTGATGACAAGACTCCCATTGACTTAAATAAGGCTAGATTTCACTTCTCCTACACTTCATTTTCAATTAGAATCTGTACAAAGAGCTTTTAATGTGATGAGCAATTAAGACCTTGAGGGGGCTGTGAAGACATTCAAAGCAGCTTTTTCTGTTGGCCTCTTTAAAGTTTTATAGGGCTATGCTTCTTTATCATTATAAACTCTTCTGAATCTTTCCTGGGAAAACGGGAAGACAGGCGGGGGGGTTGGGGGGGAAGAGCAAGATTATGTGCTTGGGATTGTTTATTTGCTTTTTTCTTTAAACTTCTTCTCTTAAACTACTTAGGTAGTGGTGAGTCATAGTTCTATATATAGCTTTTTTTGAAAAAAGCTGTTTTTTAAAGGATTAACTTCCTGCAGATTTTGGGTCTCATAGGAAAATTTTATTTCCTCTGGTATCCTTGGAGCATGCATATAGCTCTTCTGAACCATTTGAGACTTTTTTTATTATCTAAAAATAGTGGCATCTTCAATGGACCATTTTTTCTTGAATTATTGCTTAGATGCTTAGTGTTCTCAGCAGGACAATCTGTGGTCTAGCGCCAGTTAACAGCCTGTCCTCAGGAAGCAGCAGCAGAAAAGGAGACTGCAGTTTTGCACTTGATCTTCCATGCATCTGCAAATTCCTCCTCCCCTGTTTCCTTTTAATGCAATTTTTCCTGTCTCTCTTGGGCTCTTAGAAGAAACCTGTATATGAGCTTTCCCACGGCACAGAGAAGTTGCTTAATGGAAGAGAAGGTTGTCTTCTCCAAGAGTGAAGCCTTTTGCTAGGTAAGCTCCAGAGAACTCTCATAAACGAGCAAGTAAAAGCTCATTTGTAGGTGACCTGAAACCTGCGCAGGAAAGAGAGGTTATATTTCTTGTCTCAGTAGATAAATAACTTATAATAACTTCAGTGGACTTTAGGTTAGTCCTTAGTCTATATGTAGTTCATTCAGTAGAACCAGAAAAGTCTCATAAACCCAATCACAACTAAATTTTAGAAAGACCTCTGCAGTAACTGTAAACACTCATTTCCAACAGTGTGCAACCAGCACACCAAGTACATAAAATGCTGACCTCCCAAACCAGGATATGCTTCAAACATTTCCCATCTTGCATTTTTGTTAAATTCTTCCCACTTGTAAAAATGTCTTGGCATAAGACAAAAAGCTTTTTCGTCATCTAAGTATCCAATCTATACAATTAGTTTATGATGAGCAGGATTTTTGTGTTTGTGTTTATTTTCCTGGAGGAACAATCAGTAGGTTGTATTGTTGCTATTCTCAAACTGTTTTTGCTGATAAATATTAAATTATTCATCCTCACCTGCTTTTTGCAAACCTGTCAGAGAATAAACACATATACAGGAGATGGCAGAAGCAGCACACAAAATCTGGATGGTGTGCTTGGCACCCTTTAAAACACATGGTGGAGCAGATGAGAGTTTAGAGAGCACCGTAATTAGTATTAGTCAGGGACAGATGCAGAAGAACTTTGAAAACTGGATATAGAGGAAAACATCAGAAACTTGGGCTAAAGAAATAGAATTCTAACTCTCAGCTGGGCAAAATTCCCCACAGAAGCCAAAGTCTGCATTGTAGCATGCACAAAGTTTTAATATTAACATGTAAAAAACCCCATATGTCATCTCTCTTTCCAAACTTAATTGTAACAACATTTCTTAGAACAACAAGGATTTGAACACAACAGCAATGGAAACAGAAATATCTTGCTTCTTTTGAGGAAATCAAGCTGGCATTGCAGCTGTGCCTTCGAGACCACCTTACTTTGCTATGTTGTTCCCATGATGCATATTCCTGAAATTGAGACTCTTGCTTTCACTTGAAAACTGCACAGAATGTCTCTTGGAATGCAGTGGTCAGCTGGAAATTTGACAATATTAAGCATTATGGGCATTGTTTCAAGTAGTGATAGGGTTGTTATATTAAAAACACTGACAGGATACCTCATAGCAGAGGAGACAGTTTAGGACAAAGAAATCAATGCTTTTTTGACATATAATGAACCAAAATCCATATAGAAACAAATAAAGTATCTAAGGATATATAGGAGATGGTAAGAAGCTTGTACAAAGAGGGAAGGGGGAAGTTCAGGCAAAGTCCATGGTGATGATCTAAGTAGATAAGGGATGGCAGTAAAGGCTAATAGGGCCACATTCAGACCTAGTGTATTATGCAAAAAGGGTCCAGTGGAAGAAATTCATAGCAGGTTAATGGTCATAGCCAAAAAAACGGGCAATTAAGTGAACTTCTAAAGTCACTTAAGTATTTGCAGTTTTACCGCAAATTAAAACATGAGTGTTTGTATAAGTAGGCTACATATTACCAACGTTTTTACCTAGTGTGCTGGTTTTGGCTGGGATAGAGTTAATTTTCTTCATCGTGGCTAGTATGGGGCTATGTTTTGGATTTATGCTGGAAACAGTGTTGATAACACAGGGGTGTTTTTGTTACTGCTGAGCAGTGCTCACACAGAGTCAAGGCCTTTTCTGCTTCTCACCCCACCCTACCAGCGAGTAGGCTGGGGGGGGCACAAGGAGTTGGGAGGGGACAAGGCTGGGACAGATGACCCCAACTGACCCAAGGGATATTCCAGACCGTATGACGTCATGCTCAGCATATAAAGCTGGGAGAGGAAGAAGGAAGGGGGGACGTTCGGAATGATGGCATTTGTCTTCTCAAGTCACCGTTGCACGTGATGGAGCCCTGCTCTCCTGCAGATGGCTGAACACCTGCCTGCCAATGAGAAGTGTTGAATGAATTCCTTGTTTTGCTTTGCTTGCATGCACGGCTTTTGCTTTACCTGTTAAACTGTCATTATCTCAACCCATGAGTTTTCTCACTTTTATTCTGATTCTCTCCTTCATCCCACCAGCAGGGAGTGAGCAAGTGGATGGGTGGGGCTTAGATACTGGCTGGGGTTAAACCACGATACCTGTCTAACTTAACCTCCTCCAAGGCTTTTGGGCAGTGGAGTTCAAATGTGCATGTGAAAAACTCTTATTTCTTGAATACCAGAGCCAATGCAATTTTTTTCAGAAACAACATTTGCTTCCATTCTTTCATTGTAATAGAAAGTAGGAAACTTCTCTGACTTTTCTATTATTTCTCTGGTATTTATGTTCCTGTTTCATAAGGAAACCAAATTGTCTGTTGATGGATTTGGTGTGCGCTTCACTTCTTTGTCATCGGTCAGCAAGTCAGTAACCAGTAAATAAATTTTGACTAAAAAGTCCTAGTTTCGTTCAATAATTCCACTAATACCTCCTACAAAACTAGCCAGGTAACTATATTATTATTTCACAGGACAGTGGATCATGACTGAAATCAGCCTTTGAAGCTCCTGTTGAATTCTGTTGACTTAAATTGGTCTCAGAGGCCATACTATTATGCAAAATTTAGTCTCCCCATTTGAGTTCACTTTTTCCCTGCAGACCTTCCAGAGAAGCACCTTCAATTCTTATCTGAAACCTATGCTACCCTCTGACTTTCCCTATTATCTTCTCTTCTCTTTTGTGCTGTTAGTTCCTTCAGAAGTGAAAAAAAAGAAACTGATCTCTGATAGATGTGTCTGGGAAGTTTAGTGGATAGTTAATTGAAAGAAATTACTTGGTTTTGACACAAGATATCTATCTTGTGTTAACAGGCTTTACTCTGTGTTTCGCTTCTTGAATTGAAAGCTGTTTAAAAGGTAATTATGGTACTCTTACGAAATACTTATAAGACTGGGGACGCCTTGATGCCAAGTATTTTGACAGGATACTTTGTGATGCCTAGGTAATTTTTATAAGGAACACAGAACTCTTACTGTTGTTTCGAATACACAACAGAATTAAAAGCAATGAATGCAGTTTAGCCAGAAAAATAAAGTGCCTCAAATATATTGGGGATATACACATAGGACTGTAAAATACACACAAAATAAACTAAGAGTATGCTTAAGGAGCAGTTTCATGCTGTCCTGGTTTCAGTTTCAGCCCAGCCAGTAACAAAGCACCATGCAGCCTCTCGCTCACTCCCCACCCCCGCGCCTGGCCACGTTGGGATGAGGAGAAAATCCAAAGGCAGGCTCGTGGGTCAAGACAAGGACTGGGAGGGATCACTCCCCACTTATAGTCACGGGCAAAAGACAGGCTCAACTTGGGGAAGAAACAAAATCAATTTAATTTACTACAAATCAGATCAAACCCAAGGATATTAGGAAGGAAAACCAAACATCAGAACACTCCCCCCACCACTCCCGCCTTCCCGGCTCGGCTCCATTCCCGGTTCTCTCTCCCTCCTCCCCCCAGCGGCACAGGGGAACAGAGGATGGGGTTTGGGGTCAGCTCACCACACATTGTCTCTGGCGCTCCTTTCCTTAGGGGGAGGGCTCCTCACTCGTCCCCTGCNCAGTTCCTCACAAACTTCCCTGCCGTGGGTCCTTTCCGCGCGCTGCTCTCCAGTCACACACTGCTCCAGTGCGGTTTTTACCATGGAGTTACAGCCATCTTCGGGAGCCTCCACTCCACCATTCACCTCCATGGGCTGCAGGGCCATCAGCCTCCTCAGGTGCCCCTCCTCCCCCTCCTGCTTCACTGACCTCAGTATCAGCAGAGATGTTCCTCTCGCATTTCCCAACCCCACAAACACTGCCGGTTCCCCTTCTTAAATATGTTCTCCCAGAGGCACTCTCACCGTCACTGATGGGGTCGGCCTGGGCCAGAGGTGGGTCCGACTTTTTGGACCCGGGGAAGCTTCTAGCAGCTTCTTAAAGGAGCCACCTCTGCCCCCTCCCCCACTACCAAAGAAAACCATGCCACACACACAAACCTGTAACACATGCTTCTTCATGGAGTATGTTTCCCTCTCTATCAATCATCTTAGGTATAATAGAACAATTCGCTAGCACAAAGATTGTTGTCTTTCAGAATGCTTATTTTTGGCATTAAAACCATTAACACCGTCTTGATTGTTGCTGAAGTTGGTGGCTTTCTGTGACTCGTTGTGATTGTGTCAAAGCAGAAATAACATGGATTAATGCTCTTATCTAATCTGACAGTCAACAGCTCTGTTTGCTCCACCAGCCACCACAGTCCTTGGCCTTGCTCATAAATCTTTTGTTCTTGAACACATATCTGTTTTCCAGGCATTGTTTTTCAGCAGGTATCTGCAAGGGCTCAGTTGTCCCTGAAACTTCATCTCTTCTCTGCTCTTCCTTCAAATACCCATTCTTCTTCAGCTCTATCCCTGTTTTTCAGAACACATGGAAATTGAAGATGTGTCAGGTGATAATTCTTTTGTATGACTAGCTTACATCTACTCAAGGATAATATACACCTTTAAGTTTTTGGGTTGCGTCCACTGCTGCCTCAGTTTCCATCACAGCCTTTACTTCCTTGCTTTACTTGTCACAACACCCTTTCCTGTTTGTTGCTCTGTTCCCTGACTTCTCCAGTTTCTCTGCTTATCAGACTAATTTCAAATAATGCTACTTATGAAATATGATTCTTTATTTGATTAAACACTGCATAATCAAACCCACAGGCTTTGGATAAATTTAATGGTGTGATGATTGATTAAGTTTTTTGGTAGAAAGGATTTAATAGGAAATAATTTTCATAAAGTGAATTACATAAAACAGGAAACTAGGTCATGCTATATAACTAGTGAGAAAGCAGTATCTGCAAGACAGCTAACAAAGAAGTAAAGAATTTGTTACATATCACAGGGGGAAACTCAACAATGAATCAGGTCTAAAGAGGAGGAGGGCTTTGAATGCCCACTTGGGCATCAGTGGGTCTAAAACTGTTGCTAGGGAAATGTGGTTATACAGAATAAAGTATCTCACTTTCTGTTAGAAATATCTCAAATAAGATCAAGAACATCAGAAAGAAAAATGATCTGTTGATTAACCCTTATCATGTTTCTTCTGATAATACATTTCTGACATTTCAAACTTTCTTTGAAATGTTCTATGTTGTTCCATATTCTCTCCTGAAATGTACTCTGTGAACGCTTGGTACAAATCCCTTTGTTACCATGGGAGCTGAAGGCTGTAGAAGCCCATTCTTCTTCATCACACCCTTTTTTCCTTCCTTTTCTCATGCCATTTTAGATGTCTCTATCACAGAGAGGGTTTGTTTTACACTTAAAATTACCTGTAGAGTAACACCAACTAGGTTTTACTAGTTAGTAAAATATAAGCTACAGGAAACAGGAGACATTGCTGGTTCAGATCTATCATCTTCCATTTGGATGGCAAACTCTACAATGAATACTAAAGAATGCAAATAATCAGTGTATTAGTTTATACATTATTCCTAAAAAAAAAATCTTTTGTTTCTGCCAGCTGCTAGCATCCTAAACATTTCTATCTGAAGTGTGGCACCACAGAAAAGACTAGGAGGGAGAACACAGGCATATTCTATTGACTATGGATTGCTAATCACCAGTACTCTTTCTGACTGCTGAGGCAAGTGGGAGCTCTCTTAAGTTTTTTCTTTCAGGATAAAATCTAGTCTGTTAGGGGCTGAAGTTACTCTAGTTTCCAAAACCTCCCCCACAAAGCGCTACAAAAATAATTTCTATCATCTCCCATATTATTTGAGCCCTCTCAGAAGATTTTGGGGAGTTCAAGTGTGATTTATCCAGATTTAGCAGGACAGAAGTGGACCTCTGATAGCAAATGCACTTAAATCATGACCACCAAACTCTCATGACGCATCAGCATGGAATGACATCTGGAGAAAGCATAGATACCTCAAGCCGTATGTCACCTAGATTGAAGGAGATACTAGTAATAAAAAAATAACAAGGTGTGAACCTTTTACTCTCATATTCCCCAAACAATGGCACCTGACTCTGCATTTTGTTAGTCTGCAGCACTGATGTCCTTGAGCTCTCCTCGCTAATACATTACATCAATGCAACCCCAAAACCCACATCTGACAGCATAAATCTAGCCAGACAGATTCTTGTACGTGTGAGATCAAACTGGACTACAGCAATGCTGTTTGTATTATGACAGGGTGATAGAGTGCTCCAGTTGCTAGAAAAAGCAGCAGCTCTCTGACCTTGCCAAAACACTGGGTAAGATGTTGCTGTTACCACTAGTTTTCTCTCTCCTCAGTGCAGTCTAGTGTCAAACTTGCCACAGAAACTGGGTCTGGCTGCCTGTGAATCTCCATGTCTGGTCGTCACCATGGTCGTGTTCAACACCCAGCCCTCACTCAACAGGGGAAGTCTTGAACAATAGTTTTACAATGCCGTAAAGCACAGCCCTCACTGGTGCTAGGAACTAGCTGTGAAAAAAGGATAACCAAAAAATCAGCACGAGTGTTCCCATGCACTTTGAATTTGAGGGAGGAAAACCAAAAACAACTAACCCATGATTCTTTCTTTCATGAGGACAGAAGGGCTTATCTATTGTTAAATGCTTGGATATGATGCATAAGCAGGCTGTGTAAGTACGAAAATAGCATGCAGGTTTAAAATCCTCACCTGCATGCACAAAGTTTGCTTGTATTCACTAGGGTTTGAACATTCTGTTTTCTCTTTGATTTAAATAACTTCAGGAAATGCTTTAAAGACATAAACAGCACTTAGGTATCAAATCTATTAAAAATCAGTGGGAATCATGCTCCTTCTTTCTATGTGTATGTTTTGAATCTTCCCTTTTTTGTAAGTTAAACTTTACTCTGAGGACAGAAGAAATGGTAGCTGTCGTGGTTTCAGCTCGGCCAGTAACAAAGCACCACGAAGCCGCTCACTCACTCCCCACCCCCGCCCCTGGCCACGTTGGGATGAGGAGAAAATCCAAAGGCAGGCTCATGGGTTGAGACAAGGACTGGGAGGGATCACTCCCCACTTATGGTCACGGGCAAAAGACAGGCTCAACTTGGGGAAGAAACAAAATCCATTTAATTTACTACAAATCAAGTCAAATCAAACACACAAGGGTATTGGGAAGGGAAACCAAACATCAGAACACCTCCCCCCACCACTCCCGCCTTCCCGGCTCAGCTCCATTCCCGGTTCTTTCTCCCTCCTCCCCCTCGGCGGCGCAGGGGAACAGGGGATGGGGGTTGAGTCAGCTCGCCACACATCGTCTCTGCCGCTTCTTTCCTCAGGGGGAAGATTCCTCACTCGTCCCCTGCTCCACCGTGGGGTCCCTCCCACGGGAGACAGTCCTTCACCA